>LGRX02009611.1:0-65413 GCA_001247695.2 Cymbomonas tetramitiformis | reverse complement strand
ACAAGCGCCTGCTTCTCAGGCGCATCCTGGTCGAAGGGGTCCGTCACATCCACCTACATGATGGGACATGAAGCAAGCATCAGCCTACACAAAACCTCGCTGCACTCAAGTATGCGAGAAGACGGGGCCTCTCCTAACGTGCCGCCTTACTGTAGGCTGCTAGCTCCCACCCACGTATCCTTAGCGGAGGCCGCCAACATCAGCAGATATATGGGTTTCGCCCCACCCGAAGCTCCCACGGCGCACGGGGAACGCCGTGCGGCCATCACACGGAGCCGAGGCCGAAACATTGCGGAATGGCGATCTTGTTGCTACAACAGGTTTTGGTGATGTGGCTTCTGCACTTCCGTTACTTTCAGGCACGACCATGAGCGTGGCGCACATGTGTCCGGGGGTTGTCAGGTGTACATTCATGCAGATTCGCGAGCATGGCACGCATGGGGATTGACCTAGTCCTGTGCATCTGCATGCGTGCTTTTAGCCGGATGCACATGACCGAGGACACTCACGCATGTCACGCCTGTGTCATGCTCAGGCGGACCTGTACCTGAAGCAGCGTGGCGGCGCGGTGCTTGTTAAATTGGATGACAGCAGCGGTGAGGGCCCCGAGGATGACGAAGGCACAGAGGATGCCCCAGAACCACCCTTGCGCTGCGATGTCGTACTCATCCTTCGGGCTGGGCATGGGCACAAAGTACACCACCTGTCCCTCCAACAGCTCCGGGGGGCCATACAAGTCGAAAAAGTCCACCTCTGCAAAGTAATCGGCGATGCAGCACTTCGCTGCAGCATAGAAGTCGTCCGCCTGGGAACCCTCCATCGCCCATTGCTCCCCCCCGTTACAGATGCGAGCCAATGCGCTTTGAGAGCATGTGACACCCCTCAGATTCCCGAGGGCACTCCAGTCACTCCCGCCCCACCCACAAGACATGAGGGATGAGGGCGTTAGGGGCCCGTACTCCGTCCGTGGATGTGTAGGTGGTGTCCGACTCGACAACGACACTGCCTGCATAAGTTTGCGTCACAAGCGTCTCACGCAGGGCTACAGGCTGCACGGTGTCCATGGTGGCCTGGTATTCCTGCCGGAAGTCCCTCGGCAGGTTCCCGGCGTCCCCAGATGGAAAGCGCAGGCGCAACTTCACCGACGCCTGCACCTCCAAAGGCGGTGGCGGTGGGCTCGGTGGTGGCGGGCTAGGGCTTGGTGGCGGCAGCGGGGGTGGCGGGGGCGCGAAGTTGCGGTACACCACCACCACGTACTCACTCCCTGCGTTGCCCAGCCATGCAAAGCGTATTAGCCAACGCTTGTTAGCTATTAGCGGTACACCACCACCACGTACTCACTCCCTGCGTTGCCCAGCCATGCAAAGCGTATTAGCCAACGCTTGTTAGCTATTAGCGGTACACCACCACCACGTACTCACTCCCTGCGTTGCCCAGCCATGCAAAGCGTATCAGCCAACGCTGTTAGCTATTAGCGGTGCACCACCACCACGTACCTCACTCCCTGCGTCACCCAGCCATGCAAAGGATAGCTAACGCTTGTTAGCTATTAGCGGTACACCACCACCACGTACTCACCCTGCCCAGTCATGCAAGCGTATCAGCCAACGCTTGTTAGCTATTAGCGGTGTGCACCACCGCGACCACTCCCTGCTATGCAAGCGTATTAGCCAACGCTTGTTAGCTATTAGCGGTGCACCACCACCACGTTCTCACTCCCTGCGTTGCCCAGCCATGCAAAGCGTATTAGCCAACACTTGTTAGCTATCAGCGGTACACCACGTCCAAACCGCTGATGCAGGGTATGGTCTATGTGGGCATGTGGAACTGGAAAATGGCGCGCCCACTCGGCACTTCAAGGCTGTGGGATCAAATTGTCAGCGGCTGGGATCGGATTTGTTGCCCCCCTCAGTAGTGATGATGTGTTGGGAGAACCCGAATACAGCGTGCGTACGGGGCAGGGAGCGTACGAGTAACGCCGTCCGCGGCAATGACTTCCAGGTGGACAGTGATGGAGGCGCCAAGGGACACAGGCCGTTGGTGCGAGGTAGTGCCGGACTCGACCGGCTGGCCTTCCACTAGCAGCAGTGCGTCCCATTCGTTGAAGGGGATGAATGCCACGGAAGCCTCTGTGGCCGGGATGACGATGGTGTACTCGTGCACGTCCCGGTCGAATGCCGGGTTCAGGGTGGAGGAGGTCGTCTGAAGGTCCGCCAGGAGGGCATGCTCCGGCTGCAAAGGACCAGCGAGGGAGGGAGGTAAGGAGGCGTCACAGGGAACAGCACTCCCCGGTCAGCCTGTAGAGCACCATGGGGATTGCAGGACACGTTGATATGCTCTATACAGTACGTCGCCATGCCTGGCATTTCGGAGCCACAAGAATGCTTCATCGCTGTCACAAGGGATGTCACGGCGAAAGGATCTGGAGGTTGAGGAAACAGCACGCCTCCGGGAGTGCCGGATATGAGAACGCGTGTCTTCCTTCTGCTACACAATTGCGCCACGCCCTGCTCCAGATGAGGAGCAAAGTTCTGCAAACACTGAAAGGCCCAAGCAGTCGCAGCAGCGGCGTGACCGGAGGCTCGAGCAGCACCTCGCAGTCCCAGATGACCGTGCGATGACATGATGACGCACCTCCGAGTAGCGCATGACCTGGATGATGTACGTGGTGTTGAGCGCCGCCGGGTCTTCCGTAGAAACTGTGAGCTTGATGTCTGTGATACCTACGTTCATTACGATGGCGCCCGGCTTCTGGTAGCTGCTCGAGGACCCGCCCCCGCTCCACACCCGGGGTGAACCGAGATCCACGCACTTGCGGCTGGGACTCACTGTGGGAATGCGAGGTTGAGGGGAAGGGGGCGCAGGTGGGAGGGGCTTTACTGGGAGCAGCGGATCCGTGCATGTGCAGCTTTGATTACGAAGCAGGCTCAGCACAGAGGGCATGGTGGCAGTCGGCACCTGTGCGACATGAGGTGCCGAGCGCTGCGGTGGCGGGCCATAGGGGTCGGGGTGACGGTGACGGAGGCGTTCTCATTGAAAGGGAGGAAGCCTATTGTGAGGGTGTACTGAGAGTACTCGATGGAGGTGTTGTACAGCATGGTGTGCGGGAAGAAGGCCGGCGTGAGTACGAGGTCATCCACCCACACGGTCGACCGCGCAAGCGAAAGCTCGCGGATGCGGGTCTCCGCCGACATCGGGGGAGGTGACGGTGGGCAGCCCCCCTCCGAAGCAAAGTAGATATCCAGGTTCCAGTAATTGTGTTTGTACACGTCCCCGAGTGTTGCGAAGTCCACCTGCACACCCCTCGGATCGAATGACTCACACCTTGCGATTACATTGTGAATGCGGAGGCCATGCCCAGTACGCGCGACTGGCTGACTCATTCATTTGCTCTCCTCATGTCCACTTCAATTCTCTCACGCGGGTCGATTCCGCGCCGAACCCGACTCGACTGCGGAGGGGCAGGGGCAGGTGTTGCGGAGGCGGGTGGAGGGGGCCCACCGGCAGAAAGCCGGCCGCAGTGTCATTCACATCGACGATGAGCGTCAGCACATGCCGGTTGGCGTCCAGCGTGGTGCTAATGGCGTTGTAGGGGTCGGGGTGCAGCACGCTGCGGTGCTGCCCGGGCATCATGACCTCCGTGTTGGTGTCCTGTGCCATCGGGACGCCGTCCCACAGGATGACATTTGTGTAGTTGCCGTAGGTGAAGCCCTCGCCCACGTTTACCTCGGTGTAGTCCACGATAATGCCCATCACCTCCTCGCCTTCCGCTGTGGTGTAATTCAGCACAGTATAGTCCTCCGGGTTGAGGCACGCCATTGTGAACCACTCGAGATTCTGCGATCCGATGTACACCCACTGTCCAGGCACGATCATCGGAGAGGGGCACGATCATCGGAGAGGGTGGCGGTAGTGGCGGGGTGGCAGAAGGGCGGGGTGGGAGCGAGGTGGAGGGCAGGGGGAGTGGGGGAGTGGCGGCGAGGGAGGTGGGGGAATGGAGGAGGTGGCAGAGGTGGGGGGCGGCGGGGGAAGGCGGAGGTGGAGTGGGCGGCGGCAATGGCGGGCCCGGTGGCAACGGTGACGGCGGCGGCGGAGGCCCTGCACCGGCAGCGCGTCGCCCTCAGCAGATGATTCGCAAGCTCGATAATGAAATCCATCACCCTGCACGGCCCAGCAAGGGGCAAGGGGCAAAGGACAAGGGGCAAGGGCAAGCGGCATGGGAAGAGAGACAGCTTTGCCCAAGCTGAGGGGTAAATGCCACTGATCGAAGCTCCGAGCATGCTGCCCACTGAATCGATCAGATTGCCCGAAGCAGGTTGGACAATCGGAGGAGACAGGAGGAAGCGGGGCTGCAGGGGCTCACGGATGGGGCAGGACTCCGCGATGCCGAGCTCTGGGTCATAGCCTTGCTGATTTTCGGCAAAGTACACCTCCACCTCAAACTCGTTGGGCTCGATGTTCTCCGGCCGCTCGTTGTACACGTCAATCACGACGCGCAGCCGGTGCATGAAGTCGTCCCCCGCAGTAGTGCCCAGGAAGATCTGCAGCAGGCGGCACGGACCCCATCTCCAGGCTCGGCATGTGGAAGTGCCCCCTGCGCTGACACGACCCCTCCGCGGAGGGCCGGTGCAGGGGGGCATCTCGGCAGCCACCAGCACAAAGCGGGGAACACAATGTATTGCCCCTGGAAATGATGGGGGTCTACTGGCGTTCTCCCAAGTCCGCCGCCACGAGGCGCGCGTACGCGCATCGTGGGCGCGGCATGGGGGGTGCGCAGTTTGCCAGCTTTGAGGGAGGGGTGCGTGCGCACAGGTGGGAGCCCGAAGGAAAGGCAGGCCCGGGTGGGGTGGGCGGAGGCACGCACCCCCAGGGGGTAGCCGCCGTACACTTGGTCCTCCACGGTCACAACATACTCGAAGGGGTGGATCACCTCACGGGCCACCCCAGGCGCCAGTGAGGGGCGGTTCGCAAGTACTACGAGGGGCTCCTCCATGTCATCCCAGTACAGGTGATTGGTCCACCCGCCTTCCGCCGTCGTCAGGCCGCTGTTCGTCTCAAAATACGCGACATCCAGCCCGTAGTAGTACATCACCGACCCCGCCAGTGCAGGGCCCCACCCCACCAGCTGCGCGCCCCCCGTCCCCGGCACATCAGGCCCTTGCACAGCCCACTGTCCTTGCAGAACGGGGGGGGGGCCTGATCACCCAATGACAGCCATCCTGGTACTGTCTAGAGGATGAGGGGGGTGGAGGGGGGGCAAGCTGCTGACGCTTAGGCCTCCTGAGGGCCACATGCTGGGCCCCTGAAGATATTGAGAATGGGGAGATCAAATGAAGGAGGCTGGATCGATGCCGGATGGACGTTGGCCCCTGCGGACGTTAACGGAGGCGCTGCCCTCACCGAGTGCCGGCTCTTGGCACACCTGCTTTGCCACGTCAGAGGCGTTCACGCAGGCGACGCCTGGGTGCTCCGGAGTGCCCCAGGGGAAGATGGCGGAGCGGACGTAGAGCCAGTTGTTGGCGTTGAGGTCGGGCTCGAGCTCGCAGAAGGTCACATTCAAGCTATACACGTTGTTGTCGTAGTGCACCTCGCGGTTGACCTGATACGGGTCACCCGGCGCCAACAGGCCTCCATCCGTCCGTGTGTTCAGGTCCAGCGTCAGCGTGTGCCACTGCTCATCGCGTGTCAGCCACACTCCACCACTCCACGACGTGCTCCGCACCTCCCCCTGCCACAGTAAACCTCCCCAAGCCCTTCATTCCCATGAGCGACTCCTCTCCCCCCGCTGCGCCCACAGTTCCAACAGCTGAAACCATTTTCGCCATCGAGCAAAGTGTGCTGTGGGCCACGTGGTAGGCTCATGGACACGGGGCAGCCGATGCAGGATCTGATAGCGCGCCACCCCCCCACAGGGAGGGTCGAGTGAGGGCCGCGGAGTTTGGGACGGAGGAGAACGATGCATCCACCATTTCCAGGGCACTGTCCACCGATGCAGAGGGAGGCGCAGGCGGGGGCATGGGGGGAAGACCTTCTGCAGCTGATAGCGGGGCTCGGAGATCTGGATCGGCACCCCGTCCCAGAGAATCATATTCCGGTAGTCGGGGAACAGCTTGCGCAGGGAGTCGAAGTGATCGTTGCGCTCCTCGTAGTAGAGCCGGTAGTTCGCCTGGTACCCGTGCGGGTCATACGTCACCATGTCCCCCTTCCCGAGGCAGACCGAGTCCCCCCAGTTCAACTGCTGCGAGCCGAGCTGAAGATCTGGGCTCGCCCACATCTCCCCCGTGCATCCGCACTGGTCGCGGTCGTTGCTCTCCCGCATCACCTTCGTACAGTACCGCACCTGCCGGCCCGCACAGATCACGGAATGCGTTCAGTTGAGCAGCATGCACCCGCGCGTGCACTCGTCACACGTAACACCCCGCTGAGATTCGTGCTACCATTTTCCCAGTTTGCAGCTGCATAGCACATGCTCATCTCGGGTCCGGCCAGAAAGGTCGTCTCAGGCTGTGGACGCGTGATGCCCGGCGGTGGCCGTTGTCAAAACAGAGGCACTCGTGTACCCATATTTGTGTCCACCCACAGCTTGCCTGACGCACCGTGGCGTCCCATTGGTTGTTGTACGACAGTGCCCAGGTGACATCGTCGTCCACATCCAGATTGAGCTGGAAATGGTGCGTCCAATCGGACGCATTCATGCTCGTCACATTGTCGTCCATGAACGGCGCCACCACCACGAGCCCGGCGCCATTCGTGGCGTCCACGGTGCGGTTCCCACGTGCGGCCAGCAGCGGCCGGTCCAGCTGCGTCGTCAGCACCTCCCCATCGTACCACAGCACGTTCTTCCACCCGCCAACCCTGCGCAGGGTATCCCCGGCCCCAACTCTTCCTGAGTCGACCCTACCCCCCCCTCGCACCTCTTCCCAAGACTATTCGGGCAGCCCCCCCACCTCTACTCTCCCTGAGTGTCCCAGTGCCCCGCTCCACATTCCTCACTGCGCCTCCCAGCGGCGCCCCTAGAGCGCAACCTGGGCTCCGGCTGTCTCTGCGGAACCAACAGGGCCCAGCCGACGCAGCTATACGCTCTGATCGCTTCACATCGCGCGCACGCCCAAGACAGGATGTGGGGCTACGCTCTGCCGCAAGCCAAGGCTCCACAGCTTCAGCCAATCCGTGAAGCATGCGCATGACCTCGGGGGCTGCCAGACTGCGCCTACATCTCTCGTCGCCAGGCAATGGGACCTCATCGTGCATGCGTCGCGTGCGCGCCGCAAGCGTCGCGCCCACTCCCGACAACAAGGCGCACACCCTGGGCGGCCTCGCGCAGCTCAACTTGAACTCTGAGCGCACAGGTCCACCGACGGCAACCCCGGGTCGAAGCAATAGCCGCCGCCCTGGTGCGCGAGGTTGGCAAGGGTGGGAGCGGCCGCCGGGAGTACTTGTAGGTGGCATCCGCGTCCTGCGGTCCGAGGTTCCACTCCGGGTAGTGCAGGCCGTTCAGCTGATTGCGGTACGTGCCCACCGTTTCGCAGCTCAGATTGCCCTGCCTCGTGATCTCAGTGTCTGAGCCCTCCGATCCAACCATCTGCCCCTCATATACCCCCTCGGTGCACTCCTCGTACGACAGGCTATGCGACACGTCACCATCCTCGTCTGTGATACACACCGCGGTTCCCCACAGCACCGTGGCGTTGCCAATCTGGAACCCAGCCTGCGCATCCAGCTGCTTGTCACCCCCCTCCCGCCCCTCGAACCGCCCCGCCCCTTCTTCATTCATACGTGCCTCTCCTTCCTCACTACTCTGCTGGGAATGGCTGCAGAGGCGCAGCCGCAGTCGCATGGTGATGCGCGTTCTAGTCTCACAGGTCCTAGCACGAGTCTCACAGGTCCTAGCACGAGTCTCACAGGTCCTAGCACGAGTCTCACAGGTCCTAGCACTCTGCCGATCCACTCACAGCTGTTGCGCCGATCCACTCACAGCTGTTGCGCCGATCCACTCACAGCTGTTGCGCCGATCCACTCACAGCTGTTGCGCCGAGACGAGGACACCCCCCTCCAGAGACCATGCGTTTGCTCCGGAGACCTCAAATGATTGCAGAGGGTAGGAGGCCGCAATCACCTGAGGTGCCCAGTCACAAAAGTCCACAGCCACGGTAGCCCGGTTGTTGGCGTTGGGCCCGCCTCGGCCGTATAGCTCAGACATCTCAACTCCAAGCTGATTGGCCACGTCCGTCACAATCTCTAGAGTGTGTGGCTGGTCGTCCACGGGTCCGAGATCCAGAATGTACTCCCTCACCCGCTTCGTCCAGGCCGCCATATTCTGCCGCCCGTACTCTGCTGCCACCTCTCTGCCGTCCCAGAAGATCTTGTTCACCCACCCAACCTCGAACGCATCCTCCGCCGCCACTGTGCCGTTTGCCACCAGCTCCTGCGGCATGACACCGCAGTCGCACACCAGATGTCACACGCCACCCCCGATGGGCTTTCGGCGCCTCCGCCAAACGCGAGCTAAAGTTCACTTTTTAGTTTCGAGCTCAAGGCCGCGGCGCAAGGCTCCGCGAGTTGCGCGCTCAGGGCTGACCTGCACGTACGCCGGATCCCCATACTGCCACGTGGCGGAGCCATTGGTCCGATTGATGAAAGGCGCGGTGGTGACGTTGGCGGCCAGCAGGCCGATGTTCTCTTCGGTGACGTTGAAGTAGAAGAAGATGGCCTCCTCGGTATCCGGCACGCCGTCCGTGTACTTGTGAGCCGGCGTAAGGCAGAAGTGCCCGCCCAGAGGCATCTCCTCGAGGGGCCGCTCCGTGGAGTTGTCGGGCCGCGCCACCTGCAGCTTCTCCGTGATGATATCCTGCCGCCTCCGTCCCCGCCCCTCGCTCACCTCCCCGATAACCCTCGCCCTTCGCAGACCCATCATCATCAGCCAACATCGAGTCAGGGTTGTCGGGCGAAGCCGGCAGCTCTGAGCAAAACCCCCTGTATGCCCGGCGAGGGGTATTTCCTGGCGGCTCTGAGCAAAACCCCCTGTATGCCCGGCGAGAACTCACTGGCGGCACAGGCAGAACCCCTGTATGCCCGGCGGTGTTTCCTGGCGGCTCTGAGCAAAACCCCTGTATGCCCGGCGAGGTGTTTCCTGCGCGGCTCTGAGCAAAACCCCCTGTATGCCCCGCGGGTTTCCTGGCGGCTCTGAGCAAAACCCCTGCATGCCCGGCGAGAAGTGTTTCCTCGCGGCTCTGAGCAGAACCCCTGTATGCCCGGCGAGAAATGTTTCCTGGCGGCTCTGAGCAGAACCCCTGTGCCCGTGTTTCCTGGCGGCTCTGAGCAGAACCCCCTGTATGCCCGGCGAGGGGTGTTTCCTGGTGGGTGACATCCCCCGGAGGATGCACCAGCTTGCGCCACGGCTCGCATACTGCTTCTCGCAGGGAGTGGCATGCGGCGGCATGGATCTGCCAGCAGTGAAGTCGCCTCTAGGGGGCAGGGGGAGGGGCGGACGAATCAGGGGGGAGGGCAGGGCAAACCTTAGGGAAGCACATGTGGAAGCTAACGAAGTAGGAGTTGTTCTCGAATAGCTCGTGCACGGTGTTCTGCATGTCGACGAGCAGATCGAAGCGACGCTCCGTGACGTCCAGGGGGGGCACCGGGATGTGCAGCGTGGTGTTAAACACCTCCCCCAGTTCCAAGCTCTTTGCCCCGACCTGTGCTCACATCCCCGGACTCTCCTGCCTCGGCCTTGGCGGCCACACCCAACAGGACCCTAGAGAGCCCCTCACGAATCACCGCTCGGTGCCACTTGGCTGTGCAGTGCAAGCGGAGGCCACAGCTCGCGGCTGCCGCGTGGGGCCAAAACGCGCCATCTCCCTCTTTGCCCCCCAATGGTAACCCCCGGGAGGCCTCAAAGGGGGGCTTGTTGCTTGTTCAAGGGGGATTGCTCCGCAGGAGCAGCAGCAGCAGCAGGAGCGGCAGCGGCGCTGTCCACTTCTTTGAATGGAGCACGCGCCACGAGGGGAGGGTGGGTGCTGCAGGGGTCAAGGGACTGTGGGGAAGGTGCGGGATGGTGTGGGGGTGGGGCCCGCCTTGATGATCTCGGTGATATTGACCGCCTCGCAGTCGGTCGGGTTGGTGATGTCGCAGTGCTGTACAGATAGCAGAAGCGCCGTCTCGAAGTCGGGAATCACCTGTCAGGCCCCCCCCCCCAGAAGCCTCAAGCCACGCTCCCTGCTGCTGGGAGTCCCTCGCAGGGCTGGCCTCGCTGGCCTCATGGGGGGTCCCAAGGCGAGCCTGCACATCGCTCAGGCTGCCCTCGCTGGCCTCATGGGGGGTCCCAAGGCGAGCCTGCACATCGCTCAGGCTGCCCTCGCTGGCCTCATGGGGGGTCCCAAGGCGAGCCTGCACATCGCTCAGGCTGCCCTCGCTGGCCTCATGGGGGGTCCCAAGGCGAGCCTGCACATCGCTCAGGCTGGCCTCGCATTTGACAGCAACCGGAGAGGCGCCCGAAGCGTAGCGTCGGATCAGCCGCAGCTCCCGCATCAGTGCGGCTGACTGGCATCCTGGGCTGATGGGGAGGCGCCCGAAGCGTAGCGTCGGATCAGCCACAGCTCCCGCATCAGTGCGGCTGACTGGCATCCTGGGCTGATGGGGAGGCGCCCGAAGCGTAGCGTCGGATCAGCCGCAGCTCCAACATCAGTGCGGCTGACTGGCATCCTGGGCTGATGGGGAGGCGCCCGAAGCGTAGCGTCGGATCAGCCGCAGCTCCCGCATCAGTGCGGCTGACTGGCATCCTGGGCTGATGGGGAGGCGCCGGGCGCACACCGTATAGCCTGCAGCCAGGGCCTCGGCGCCCATGTAGTTCATCACCTCCTGCTCTGTGAACTTCAAGCTTACAGTCATCGCCACCGACCCGGCGACGTTCGGGTTGGGCAGCAGGATCTCCGCACCGGAGGTGGTGTTGAGGTCCTCAGGCAGTAGGCAGTTCCCATGCGACCCCCAAGCCCACACGCGCTCCCCTACCGTGATGCCAACGTTTGCATTCAAGTCCGGCAGGCAGCCACACTCGAAGTCTTCGAAGCCGCAATACCGCAGCTCCACCTCGTACTCAAAGCTGTTGTTGTAACCCGTGCGGTCATACCCCGTCTCGTCCAGCGTCAGCGTCAGCTTGTGTGCCTTCAGATGCCATCCGCCCCAACCCAACGCCCCCCTTGTCACTCCCGACATTCTGCACCCCCTCCAGGCTAATCTCCCTTATGCTACAGCAAGCGCCGTCGCCAAGCATGGCGTGCGCTCTCAACGCCATTAGGGAAATGCCTTTCCGTCACCCTCTTCTCCAACGTCCCCCCTCCAAGTCTCCCCTTCACACAGAAACCAACAGAGGCCTCCATCGCCTTTGTGCCATAGCTCCGCCCTTCCCATAGAGCCCCAAGCACCCTAGCTGCCCGCTTCCCATAGAGCCCCAAGCCCACTAGCTGCCCACTTCCCATAGAGCCCCCAAGCCCCCTAGCTGCCCACTTCCCATAGAGCCCCAAGCCCCTAGCTGCCCGCTTCCCATAGAGCCCCAAGCCCCCTAGCTGCCCGCTTCCCATAGAGCCCCAAGCCCTAGCTGCCCGCTTCCCATAGAGCCCCTAGCTTCCCGCTTCCCATAGAGCCCCAAGCCCTAGCTGCCCGCTTCCCATAGAGCCCCAAGCCCCTAGCTGCCCGCTTCCCATAGAGCCCCAAGCCCCCTAGCTGCCCGCTTCCCATAGGCAGCACTGACGGGAGAGGGGGAGCGCGAAAGCTGTTTCCATTCGCATTTCTGCGAACCCGCTCCCATGCCCGTTTTTGGCCGATGGGCACAAACCTGGTTGTCAAGTGTGCCAAGGTAGGGCTCTGAGTTGACATTCGGGCCGAGCTCCGGGTGCGGCTGACGGAACAGCACACTCTGCCGGGCCTGAGTCCACGCCTCCAGAGGTACAAAGCTGTAATGCTCGTCCACTGGCTGCCCATCATACCGGAAAGTGTTCAGGTAATCGTAATACCGACCGTCCGCTGCAAACTCCGCGTTAGGCACCTGCGCCGCACACCGCAGCGGCGAACCACGCTGTTGAAATTGTGTACCTCTAGGGCACTGCCACATGTGAGAACTTATCGCCGGAAAGCCTTGCGCCCCCACGCGCCGCACATCACCATATGTTCGCGCAAGAGCAATCGGTCATGCCTCCCAAAAGTGCTTCCCTGTCGTCCCTGAGCGAGCTATTCGGAGCACCCTGCCGGCGGTTGCAACGCAACGCCCGTATCCGCCAGTAACGCTGAGCTCACGTGAGGACAGTGCAGGCTTCGCCGTGCCACCTGGGTTGGCATGCGTGGACAAGAGCTGGGAGGAGGCAGCGTGTGGAGGAGTGGCACACCGACCGTGAAGGTGCAATGCAGCCTGCGCCTCCGCCAAGGCTCCCAGGGGGAGCGGAGGGGGAGAGGAGTGGGAGGTGCGAGCTGTGCAAGTGAAATGAAGAAGATGTTGAGGAGGGTTTGCCAGGCGCGTCTGCCGTATCTGAGACCTGGGACGCTAACCAATCAACGAATCCGCACGAGGGCGGACGTGTGGGCCAATGACAAGGATTTCGTGTAACTCACCGGCTCAACACCGTCGTTATACTCGGTATACTGAACTTCAAGCACCTGGTATGTGCACTTCTCTACCTTGCATCCGCCCTCCAAGCACTCCTTCGTGGGGCAGTCGTCCTGCTTCCCAGCCCAGGTGCGCCGACCGACCGGTGAGGAATACGCATTGCTTCGCACCTTCGTAGCATGGCGGTGATGGTATGCGGGTGCATACAGTGCTATCACAACGAGCCGAGAATCGTGAACACTTCGAGACGGCTGCTGCCTGGCTAGGATACGACGGCACCTCACCAGGCATCAGTGATACCGACTGCCACGCGGGTGCTCCGGAGCTTTTGCATTTACCCTCAAGTTGGATTCGGATAGGCGGCGCTGACATGTCGTCGACTTGCCGGAGCAATTTGGGCGCGCAAGATAGCGGAGCGGTGAGGAAGCCGGGCCGGCCGCTGGGCCGGGTGAAGATACCTCGACGGATCGGAAGTTGTCTGGGGTGACACACATGCGCCTGCCCCAGTCGATATCATTCTCTCCGATGCGGACCCCGTCCCTCGCATTCTGCCCGAGCATGTAGATGTTGAGGGGGCACGAGGCCACGTTCACGTTCCCCTCTCGGTCTTGCGACACCTCCCTGGTGGTACCGGTGTTCGACACGATGCCCCCCGGCACCTGCCGCACGTGCGCCCACCCCGCCATAACCCCGAAACCCAAAACCACCCGTGGTGTCAATCTCTCAGAGGATCCCAGGAAGCACCCAATGTTCAGGCTCGATGCCCAGGCTCGGAAGATCAACTCAATACGGGCAGCCATGGCACCTGCAATTACAGCCTTACAAATTGGGACCCCGCCATCGTCAGAGAAGTAGGGCGAGAAAAGTGAGCTTTGGGATCGTTTGCTAGTTCTTGCGCGATTGTTCGAATCGTTCTGGTCACTTCACGTTCAGAGCCCGCGCGGCCCTCAAAAGCGCTCCCGCACAAAATGTTCAGACACGTCAGCCCCAACAAGCAACCTTTCCCTGACAAGAAGCCCGAAGCCTTCGTCTGCTGCTGATGATGAGCAAGGGGGGCCCAGGGGTGATAGACAGGGAGGCCGCTGCGAGTGATTGAAGAGCCCCTGAGGAGAAGGAGGCCGCTGCGTGTGAGGGGTGAGGCTGCTGTAGGTTATGGGGAGGGTGCTGTGCGTGGTGGATGAGAGGGGGGACACTTCGCGGGAGAGGGAGGCCACGGTGGGTGAGGAGAAGGAGGGCGCTACGAGACGGGGAGGCCGCTGCGAGAAACAATGGCTGATTTGTGGATGAGAGGGAGGTTGCTGCTTGGGAAAGGGGAGGCTGCTGCGAGTAACTGTGACGGCCGTGCAGGAAAGACGGAACTTGTTGCGGGGAGAGGAAGGGGAGTGTGGGGTGGAGGGGCCGCATCAGGGAAGTTGGAGGCCGCTGCAGGAGAGGAAGGGGACTGTGGGGTGGAGGGGCCGCATCAGGGGCATCAGGGAAGTGGGAGGCCGCTGTAGGGGAGAGGAAAAGAGGACACTGCCGATGAGTGGTGACGGCTGCAAGTGAATGGGAGGCCGCTGCGGCGGAGGGGAGGCGCGCTGTGGGTGAGAGGGGGCCGGCGCAGGTGAGAGAGAGGCGGGTTTCCCGTGGGCTGAAGAAGATGAGTGCCATGCTATAGGTCGCAATGTCCGTGCACCCTAAACAAGTGCAGACCAGCCGAGCTATGCCTCGGGCTCAGCTATGCTCTGCGCACATCGTGGGGACCGCTCACAACAGGGGTCGCGGAGCGCATGACCGTGGCCTGGCTTCCACCTCCGGGGAGCCTGGAGGCAGCTTCGCGGCGTCTGCTTATGACACAACGAGGTGTGGCAGAACTGGGTTGAACACTGTTGTGAATAAGAGGCAGGAGTTGCGTGGAACGTCCACCGACGTTTGCAACAGTTGGGCCAGCAGACTTCACGCCATGCGTTGCTGACGGATGTGGAGAGCCAGCCTCGGAAATATCTCTCTGAGCGGGGGGGCCGTGAGCGACGCCCTTCAGATGCTTTTTCAGATGGGGGTTCCCCCACGGAGCACAGCGGACTTGAGAAGCCGGAGGGAAGGCAACGGCGCGCGAGCGTCTGCCATCATCGGCGCTTGGCACGCAAACGTGAGGCACCTCCCGTGAGGGAGGAGAGTGGGTGACGAGGCACTCGGAGTTTCTACAATGGACGAACTGCCAAGGGTTGGAGTGCGCCTGTGCGAGAAGGAATGCGCGGAACGGGACCGGCGAGAGACGGTTCGGAGCGCACCAGGATGGTGCAGTTATTGGCTGTGAAGCGCACGTGGAGCCACCAGGAGCGGCTTGCCTCGCGAACCTGCCAGTCGCTCAGGTAGCAGCCTGTTAGACGCAGGTCGTCCACCTCGTTGAACTCCCCGACGTTCCGCGGGTGGAAACCCTCGACGTCCTCGCTAAAGAAAAGCTTCACCGTCGCGCCCCAGAAGTCCTGGCTCTCCACCGTGAGGGCCGGCACTGGGCGGTCCGTGGTCGCGAGAAAACAGTCCGGCCAGCACATCCTGCCCATACCGACCGCGCAGTGGGGAAAGGAGGGAAGCAGGGGTGGGGGGGGGAAGGCTTCCAAATCATCAGTCGGGACTGAAAACGTGATAGAGCTGAGGTTTCCTCGCGCAACGTGAGCCTGGGAGCATCTGCCCCTGTCATATCGCCACCTGTCATATCGCCAGTTGAGACGATGCGGAGAGCAGTGCGTAGGCAGCAACAAGGCAGGGGACAGCGCTTCGATTATGTTGCGGGGCATCAGAAGGCAAAGTGTCTTTTGCAAGAAAAAAAATGAAAGCACCGCCTGCGACGCACATCTACTGACGATGCGGCTACTGAGCTCAGTTGACTTATCGTTGTAAACTCAGGGCCCCGAACCACGCGAATCCTAGGGCAAGAGGGAGCGCTATTACCACGGCCCCAACGCCGCAACCCGGAGGTGGTCAGCGACTTGCTCGGCCCCATCGCCGGCTGCCCCGAGGTCCTGGGGAGGTTGGGGGGGATGCTTGCCTGAACTCCAGGGTATAGGTATTGCTCTCGTTGAGTTCGTTAATCTTGTCCCTAATATCCACCCTCAGTGTGAGCAACAGCGTGTCGTTGAATACGGTCGGTACACGCACAAAAACGGTTGTGTTGTACACCTCCCCGCTCGCCATTTTGTGTGGCGCAGGAGACAGCAGGTCCTCAGTCACGTTCGTTCGAGGGTTGTACACAGTGAGCTCGGTGTGTATCTCGGGAGTAATGGCTGTGTAATTCAGCTCGTGAGCAAAACGGCCGCGAAGATGGGTGATTTCTTGCTCAATGATGGTCATGGGGATGCCGTCCACGCCCACCACCTGGTCCTCCGTTTGGAACTCCGTGTCGGCATACTTCCAGCAGTTTCCCGTGCTGCCCCACTCCCAAAATTCGTCTCCCACAACGATGCCCTCGCCACCTGCAGGCATCCCGACCAGGCTGACGCGTCGCGAAAGGAACCGCGGAGGGCACTAAGCTTCCGCTCCCGAAGCGCGGCTAACGGGTCGCAAGGCAAGGAACCGCCCTCGTTGCCCCATCACACGTTGTGACGAACCCTTGCACGCGGTGCATCCCTCGCGGGATGAAGGCGGAAACTGGAACCACCTGATATTTCAGGGTTGAGTGTCGCTTCTATCGGTGACGCAGGGCATACCTACCGGCGATTCGAGTCTTACTGCCCTACTAGACGCCCGTCATGCACAAAAGTGCGCTCACAAGGATCACGCGTGCACGTGAATTGTTAAATCTAGCTTAGAGTAGCAGACTAGACTATGCGAGAGCAGGCCAGTCGGTCACCCCGACGAAAGTCGGCTCCTCCGTTGGCCGAAAACCCGGTAGCTGAGGCCGCATAGCATGCGGAGGCACATCTGTTGGAGAAGGCAGTTCCATAGCACAAAGGGTTGCACCTGTGAGGTCTTGCGTGCATCCGCAGGGAAAATCTTCGAAGCCACAGTAACGCAGGCGGATGGTGCCAACACTTATAACCGCGCTTTTATACTGAAACACCAGGGTCAGGTTGTGCTCGTGCTCGTCGACAGGTCCCAAGTAGTGAATATCACCTGAAAGCCGAATATTTCTTGAGCAATGAGCCTTGATGATATGTTCTGAGAGGCCAAACTTGCCGAGCGCCGGACCGCGGCAGAAAGCGATGCGGCTGATCCCACGAACAGCCAGAACACCTAAAGCTAGGGGTAAAGAAAGTCATACGTATGCACACCTTGGTCCGGTCCAAACTCGTCCCTTCTAAGTTCGAATCGAGTATACTCGTTGGAACGAATTGCACCCGCTCGGATGGCACTGATCTCGGTCTGCCACACCCACTTGTCGTCGTACAGGACTGCATTAGTATACGCACCGCCGTTCGGAGCTGTAATGGTATCGGTCCCGTCGTTATACTCTGTATAATTAAAAACTAAGTCTTCATATGAGCATATGCCACCGCAGCCGCCCTCGTCACAGGGACAGTCCGCGCTGTAAAAGATCATGTCCTCCGGGGTGACGCACATCGCGCCCCCAAAAGGAATGAAGTTGTTCGCCACGGTTATACCCCATCCCGCATTGTGCACACCGACGGAAGCGATGATGCCATCTCTTTCTGTAAATTCATCTTGCCCCGCGCAGCAGCTGAGAATGGAAAAAAACAAAATGTATCGGTGCATGTTTCTTGAGGCTCGACGTGGACAGGGGAGAACGTTTGGCCCTGAGCTTCTCGAAGTGCGATTTTTGCAGAAGCGCTCTTTCATCACTTCATACTATTCTGTGAAGAGCACCATTTAACGCTCAAGCGAAGTGGTGCTCAGGAACGCATACAACAAACAATGTGCGGTATAGGCGGGAGCGGTGACCCTGAAAATCAGCATTTTATCGTTGACTCTAACGGAAAAAGTCAGTGCTTCAAGAAACGTACTCCGTAAAAATATTCATAATTTCGGTCTGCTCTTTCGACTGGTTTCAGCTCAGAGCGAGCGAGTTCTCTCCCGCTTGCTCATGCTGAGTCAAAAGTGACTACTATATCTCACAGCATTAGTGTTAAGTCAAGCGAAGGATACGATGGACGAGTTGAAATGATTACATATACAGATATGTGTAGACGTGCGATAATAATCGGACCATCTTGTGCTCTGAAGAAATTATACAACAGAATTGCATCAGCAGAGCTCACACATCCTCCCGCTCCTATTCGACTTCACTTGCGTTGGAGGTTGGACTTCAGTTCACACTTCTACTTCAGTCACTTCGCAAAACATAAACAAGCGCCATCCGATCGCCACTTCCGACTTCGCCAGCCCAGCGTTCTCTGCCTTGTCGTTGTGCCTAACGGATGGCCGACCGGCTACGAGCTAAATCAAAATGTGAAATCGAGTCGTCCTGTGACGTAGTGACGATGCCGCTAGTGATAGTGTCACACGCGGACTCGCACCTGAAGTATAATCGCACCGAAGGTGCATCTATTCCCTAAAATGAGGAAGAAAAAAAGCACACAAATCTCCCCTTCCTATTAATCATATAACACATTATATGGATGTTCCATATTTAAGACAAATCTGTTGTTCACACACGTCGTCCGATCAAACATATTCGATCGTATAACTACATTTTTCGATCGAACAGTTTTTATGCAACGGATATTTGACAAATAGAAGATACCTCGGTTTCTAATCGTATCGTGCCAGTGCCGTCGGATCGCAAAATGACGTCAACTATTCGGTCGCAGGCCTAGTGGAGATCTTTAGATCGATTAGCCTAGTAAAGATGTTGGCACCTTCGGTGTGTCGGCTTTCGGGGAGCAGCGTTTATGAGTATAAACGCTTGGACACCTCCTCGTGACCGTAAGCGTAACCTCCGGGCGAGAACCCGGAAGCCGGAACGGAAAATATTTCTTTACTAGTACTAAGTAACTTATAGTACTAAGTTGTAAGTAACTTAGTGACACTAACTATTGTAAGAAAATCGCTTCCGGAGGAAAGTAGGGCTGAAGCCTTTAAAACTCGCCAGGTGAGAGTCAGAGTGTGTTTCTCGTACTGTAACTCTCAAGGGGGATTCCAAACAGAATTTCACTCGGATTAGAAAATTGTAGGATAATATAGGCTTTGCTTTCGGCACTATGGACAGCCTTCAGCAAACTAAAGCAGCCCTTGATGCAGGCCTTTTGGATGCAGCAGACTTTGAAGCTGTTAAAGCTGCTTTTGTCAAGGCCCAACAGATCAAAGCTGGCATTGAAGCCAATCTGCTCTCTGCAGATGACGCCCAGCTATCGAAGGATACCTTTTTGAAATGCATCGTCAGCTCTGAGAAAAATGTGGTAGTCAGCTTCAATGTGAACTCTGAACAGGATACCCCACCTGAAACTGAAGTCGCGACGACAAGTGCTGAGGCTGTGGAAGGTGATCGTCGTGAGTTTCACCCGCAGATCGTTCAGCTTTTCTTTCCTTTATGAAATCATAAGGCTGAACAGTTTTATATGTGTCCTGATGTCGTTCGCGTGTTGCAGAACCGATTGCCAGCGCGCCTCCACCTGCTGCTGCACCGACTGCCGCACCTGCTCCCGCACCTGCTGCCGCTGTGACTCCAGTTCAAGAGCCGACTCCAGCACCGGTCAAGACCGAAGTAATCCGTTCGGGCAGTGTCTCCAGATCACCGACCGCAAGTCGTGGTTCTAAGTTTGGGGTGAGCTACCGTATTCAAATGTTGTGCACGACTGACAAGTCTGGGAACTCAGTCTTGATTTTTGCGCAGAGATCGGTCAGCGGCTACGCTGTGAGCGATGATTGTGTCGCGACGTACAAGCAGCTTGTGACCAAGAGTGCATATTCATACCTCATCTTCAAGCTTAACGAG
Organism: Cymbomonas tetramitiformis; assembly: GCA_001247695.2. Taxonomy (NCBI): domain Eukaryota; kingdom Viridiplantae; phylum Chlorophyta; class Pyramimonadophyceae; order Pyramimonadales; family Pyramimonadaceae; genus Cymbomonas; species Cymbomonas tetramitiformis. The sequence continues at coordinate 45,950 of LGRX02009611.1, read as the reverse complement.
GAAGCTGGAACGGTACGCCCTCGTTTTACCGTGCACTCGGGCGTTTGCCTGGACGAGACCCCTGGAAAAAGCCCCCGGTGTTTGATTCGGCCGACCCGGGCTGGACCAGACCTTGCAAAATTTTCACCGAATTCCAAAATTGCTTGCCTGGACCTGGGCCTCTGGTATTAAGTCCGCAAGTGGGAACTACGTAACTAGCCCCAGTTCTCTGTACACTACAGTCTTGCCCCGCCAAGCTACGGCCTTAAACACAACTTCAGCAACAGCACTTTACTTGCTGAACAACTTTTTTACATCGAGTTCGGATAAGAACTGTATCCTGTATGTGTGGTTTCCTAAAGTTCTCGCTGCAGTTCTTGCTTCGTGCAATAGTTTCCGTACCTTAATTTATGCACGCGACTCCCACCCCGGCTTTCAGGTTATCGTAGGAGAGCAAGGACAGAAAGGAGATACTTTTGGTGACTTTGTGGAAGCGCTACCGGACGGAGACCCCCGCTATGCAGGTATGCTGACGTCCGAATTCATTCAACACCAGTCTGCCTCGGAAAGTGACCACGCTGGCTAACCTCCGTCAATGTCACAACATAAACCGTGTGGCTATGGGCACAAAATAAAACCCGCTTAACTTATGTTGCGTGGTGAGAACAGGGTTATGCTGTGTGGCTATGGGCATAAAGTAGAACCCGCTTAGCTTGTTGTGCGTGGTGAGAACTGCGTGGGGCTGCGCTGTGGCACTGCCTGAGGTATCAAAGAAACAGGGTTCCTAACGTTTGCCGTGCCCTTACGCTAGCTTTAATCAGCAGCCGAGTTGTTGCTGACAAATTTTTGCCGACCAAGTGGTCAAACGAACATCAGGTCCCTGAGGATGTGCATCTAGACCCTAAGGAGAAGAAAATCGTTTTGTGTTCGATGAATATGGGAGTAAAGTGTGAAGTCATAACGTGCTTGGCGCATACTTTACGCAACCCTGAATTTGGAACCTACTCAGTGACTCGATTTCACAAAGTTTTTCTTCTAGATCAAGAGTTGCCCGTCAAGTTGTTTATTCCTTTGCGCCGTCCCCTTCACGTATGCGACTAATGACCCTTGCTCTGAAACCTCGTGGGGGCCTTTTGTTCTTGTCCCGCCAGTGTTTGACTACGCTTACACCAACGACGATGGTTGCAAATTCAACAAGATTCTGTTTATCATGTGGTAAGCCCGAGCTTCTTGTTGAATTTCGTTTCCGATGAAACGGTGACTTTGCCAACGTATTGCATTCAAGGCTCAATTCGGGCATAGTCACGGCAGAGTTAGCTTCGCACGTGTGGGTTCCCAGTGAGCCTCTGCAGAAGTAGCGATTTCTTCCGAAGGCTGGAGGTGGCTACTATGCAGACCTAATAGTTTTGTCCTTTATCTTTCTGACGTCTGGAGGTGGCCACTATGCAGACCTAATAGTTTTGTCCTTTGTCTTTCTGACGTCTGGAGGTGGCCACTGTTAGTGAGCTCATGTCATAAGTTACCTGTAGTCGTGGGGCCTATTGTCCACTCTTCAGATCAAAGGTTTCACCTCAGTGTGCGTTTTTTCAGGGCGCCTGAAGGTTCACCTTTGAAAAACAAAATGTTGTATGCTTCCTCCAAGGGTAAAGCCTGGACTTTCGTGCCCGCATGTTCTTGAAGTCCATTGTTCTCTGTATCAATCGGATACGCCTGTCAAAAGGACGCTCCCTGGCCAGTGTTTTTGTGTAGAAACTTACATAAAAAAACGTAACTTTCGGGAAGACTGGTCGGACAGTTATTCACGTTTGACTTACAACTGCAGGATGGTACAAAACACCTAATAGCATCTAAACCAATATTTGGCTTAGTGTTTTCTTTAGAGGACGCACGTTATGTGCACGCATGTTCACTGCATCATACTTTTTGTAATTTAGTTCAAAGACTCGATTGCAGCAAAGTTTTCAACCAGACAGGTGTGGATACTGCGGACTTATTGTGTGGTCTGACTATGTGTGAGGTTTCAGACTACTTCAAGCAGCACTTGGATGGAGTCGCATTGGAGATTCAGGCAACTGACTTCGATGATCTTGAACCTAAGCTGGTCCGTGAGAGAGTTCGGGAGGTTCTCACGAGAAAGTGAGGTGCTCTTTACCTTGGTGACCTGCCTCTCTGTACCTTTTGTTGCTTCACGACTTCGGGAAGTGTCAGCGAAGTAGCTGTTGCTTGCAAGGATATCGTGAAACAATGTGCTCGACCTCAATCACTAAAAGCAGTTTTCAGTGAAGCCTTTCAGAATCACTTCACTGGAGTTCCTGTCCTTGGGGGAGGTGAGAGTTCCAGTCGGTATGCATATTCCCCCTCGAACTACGGATTTGCTCGTGTCGGTATGACACTGAAACATATTTGCCAGCTTTGAGAATGTACTTTGAGCTACATTTTCCAGTTTGTGTGTTTATGGATTGGTACCAATGCAGGAGTTTTTGCTATCGAAAAACACTCATTGAGACTATGGATATTCACGTAAATTGCATAACGAAATGTTGCCTTGCTAGTGTCGGGTGCATTTTGACAGTTACTGCATCCGACAACGAGTCTGCGACTCTACTGAGTTATCATTTTGTCCGAAGGAATTTGACGATATTTATATATTAATCTGCAATATTAGTTGGGCCATCATGTTATTGGTTGACACCGCAATGCAGTATGCTGCTCAGAGGCGATTTCTGCACTGCCACAATGAACTCTGATCTCCATCCGGTATCCAATGACTTCTCCGTGTACAGAAATGGCATACCTAAGGCTATTGCACAGTATATCAATGAGCAGGGGGGTTTCCATTCTCCCGAAAATCACGAGGACATGAAAGCCGTTTGTAGCAAGTAACATGGGATGGTCGATTTTAATTATTTCTAATTTTCGACATCTTAAAATTCTAGCTGGGAAAAAAGAAGATTGGATCGACTCTATACAATACATCCAGCAGTGCTTAATATTTGTATACCTGCGTATTATGATATCCATCGCCCATCTCCTTACAAATACATTTGTGCACAATAAAGCGCTTTGTGATGCGATTATTTCAGTACGAGGATCGTGCGCACAAACGAACGAAGACAAGTGAGAGATTTATCAAAAAGAATTTCTCTCCTGAGCACTGCTCCACGTGGCACGGGGTCGATATATATATATATACGATGTCGATATCTTACTCTCTCGGACATGTGTGTGGCTTATCCTTGGACCGACGACTCCTTTGGTATTACATAACCAGAAAGGATCGGCTGCACTATCTATCTACCCTCACCAGGGATCGAATGATTCGGCTACGGTGTGCGCGCGCGCGTGGCTTATCCTTGGACCGGCTCCTTTGGCATCACATGACCAGAAAGGATCGGTTGCATTATGTACCCTCACCAGGGATCTACGTCAAAGGATTCAGCACACACTTCGAGACACTTATCCGGATTCTCCGGAGCTCACAGGTGATACCAGCGAGACAGAAGAATGGGACCCCTTAAGCCTCACTGAGCCACCTGATCCCCTCTGTGTGCGTGTGCGCGCGGTGTGTATGTATGTTTTTCGCATTTCATAAACGACCGCTGCACAACGAATATTATGGCATACTATCCGATCGTTGCACCACGACGCGTCAATGACCTTCGACGTGGCTTCGTTTGACAAAATAAGTAATGCCACGGCTGCACGTATGATCGCCGACTGCATCACATCCAACATTCTAGAATCGAAGATGCTACTTAAAGTAAACAATGTGGGAGGGTGGCGAAATTTGAAACGATTCGCATTCTACCTTCTGTGTCACCCTGTTCTTGTAGCTCACAACTTGAGCTAGATCTAAGATCGATCCATTGACGATTCAAACCATTTACGAGGAACCCGGTCTTTTTTGTCGCATGCATGGTCATTTCTGTCGCTGTCGCAAGAAAATGTTTCTGTCGCACATCAAAAAAAGGAATCTTCTGAAAAAACCAGAAACGGGGCTTCGTTCCCTTAAAGGGACAAATAACGATTTCACAAAAAAAAAAGGTTGGGGGGCGAAACGATATCGTCATCGGAACACTGTCAAAACTGCCCAAAAATTTTCCACATAACAAATTTTGATCTTCAGCGTTGTCGCTCGCCTTTGGAAGATATACCATCCCCCCATCGACTATGTTTCGACCGCCCGATCGAATCCTCGAGCGAACGATCGGACAGTCAGATGACAGATTCTTGAAGAAGGGCATCTTCAAGTTGTCGCAGCGATCTTGAATATACTCCAATCCTACATCGACTAATTTTCGACCGATCGATCGAATCGTCGACCGAACGATCGGACTGTCCGATATCGCGTGCTAACGGATACGTTCCGCAGACAAGATCTTGAAATTGTCGCAGCGATCTTGAATATACTCCAATCCTACAGCAACTAATTTTCGACCGATCGATCGAATCGTCGACCGAACGATCGGACCCGTTTGATTTCGCGTGCTAATGGATACGTTCCGAAGACAAGATCTTCAAGTTGTCGCGGATCTTGAATATACTCCAATCAAATCCTGCATCGACTAATTTTCGACCGCTCGATCGAATCGTCGACCAACGATCGGACTGTCCGATTTCGCGTGCTAATGGATACGTTCCGAAGACAAGATCTTCATATTGTCGCAGCTATCTTGAAAACTTTAATACAATAAAATCCTACATCGACTAATTTTCGACCGATCGATCGAATCGTCGACTGAACGATCGGACTGTCCGATTTCGCGTGCTAATGGATACGTTCCGAAGACAAGATCTTCAAGTTGTCGCATTGGGTGCGACCAAGGGGCATATAATATAAACTAGTTACCTCTGCTCCTTATGATTTGGAACCGGACCAAATTACCTTACTTACTTACTTACCTTACCTTACTTAATCAGCAGCAAAGCGCGAATCCCAACGGGCGACACAGACGAACTTCCGATCTCACGATCGCCAGACGCTAACGATGACAATGCCACTGCAGTCGCGTACATTTATCGCGACGCCACCCTCGCGTTATGGCATGGCATGTTGGGAAGCAAAAAGCGAAGCACTGTCGCGCACATGATCCTACGGTCAGATGGCCTAGTGGAGATCTCTTTTTGAGATCGATCCGCCTAGTATATTATGCGTTTATGCCCCTTGGGTCGTTGGGTGCCACAGCGACAGGTCTCCATCGACAGCGACGATAAATTCGAGAATTCAAATGAATACCTCATGAGGTAACATGATAGAAATACTTGGGCTAATTCGTTCGAAAGACGAATGTGCGACAGTCCTCCATCGATCGAACGGAATGTCTCCAAATCATCGGACCGTCCATCCGTCGCGCGAGTGTCAACAGCAGGAAAAGTTACTCTTACCCTGAGACTATCTGTCTACTTGGACCCGGCGGTTTGGCGACTGTGGGTAACTATTTGCGGCTCAGCAGTTTTTTGCAATCTCGCAACAGAACCTTCACCGCACAGCAAGCCGCAGTTTTACTTTTAAAAAACAACCCATCTCCGTTATGGCATTTCTCCCGCTAAAACTCCACATTTTCAGGATAGGATCGACAGCAAGCCCACCGTTTCCAGCCTGGTCACCTGACACCTAGCCGCCTGCCCCTCTACGTTTATCCAACGTGTCCAGCTGTCCAACATTAGAGGCATAAGACCTACCTTATCCCTCTGGGCAACGAATGTCAAGCGGATAAGCAAGGGCTTTGGAGAAGATGTTTAAAAGGTTTGTTCACCTTCCCTCGCTTCATTCCGATTTTGTGTCGGTGCCCCCTTCCTGGCTGCACCTTCCTCCCTCTGCAAAATGAGCAACGAAAATTGTCCGTCCACACAAAATGTCCTGCTCCAACGTGCTCAAGCCGCTTGGAATGAATACGCCAACTTCCAACCCACGATACACCCTACAGTAATGGCGTTTGATATCACCGAAGAATGGAGCGATGTAAACCTGGAGGTCACTCCTGATTAGTTTTTGGCATGTCATACCTCGTGGCCCTCCTGTTTATGCGAGCCTCCGAGCGTGCCTCTGGCTGAAACATTATGCTTTGTTCGCAGATCGGAGGAAATGCGGCTACCAGATCGGGTTTTGCTAATGCCGTTGCTGGCGAACGTGCCCCACTGCTGGATTTGTCCCTTAACCCTTACGAACAACCCGCTTGCTCCGACAACAAGAATGTCCCGAATAAGGCGAAAAAGGTTCGGCTGTCCCCCTTATTTTATCTTGTATATCAACCTGTGTAGAACTGCATATGTGACTGGCACCCTGAATATGTTTTACTCATCCCGGTTTATGGCGTAACGGATTATCTTTGCACACTGACCAACCTAGTACCGTGCAGGTTAAAACGTATTGGGTGCACCTCGCTTCCCGCACGTCCCTTGACACCTTTAAGGAGCATCGGGCATTCGTCAAGTCCCAGGCCATTCACATGGTCAGATTGACCCAGTCGGAATATTCCCGCACCTACAGCTGTCTGACACACCAAGACGCCGACGGGAATCCCTGCACATACGCTGAAAAATATCAGTTTAACGTGACATCTGGGAAGTGGGATGTCTTCCACAACGGCAGTGAGCACTTTGAGGTTGCCTCTGGCAAACACGTCGGGGTGCCTTTGCATTTCCGGAAGGAGATCTCCCAACACGCAGCTGCCAATCGCAGGCAGCCTATGCTCGCCTTGCAAGCCGTCGTCGGAGATGGCTGGGATGGCTCCGAGGAAGACCGTGCAAAAGTACCCCTCCATGCAACAAGTCCGGAACTTTGTCAAGCGCCAACGGTGTCCTGGCTCAGGTGCGAACTATCCAGACGTCCTCGGGTATCGGTTCGAACAAATGATTACCTGACGTGCCCCGCTATGGTTGTAACCATGTGTGCACTTCACCTTACCATAGCGGGATATATATATCCAGCACACAAAGGAAGCACTAGAGTCGGTCGGAATGTGCGAAGCCACGAGTCATATATGATAACAGAATATACTGACGGGCTGGCTATCTAAGCTCAGTCCTCGTCTCTACTAGGCCGTCATACATTGTACAATGTATGTAGGTACGAAGTCGATACGTCTCGAGTACAGTGAGTACGTCTACGGAACTATGATAAATGTGTCTCATGCAGAGTCTGTAACTACTGTCATCTGTCATACTGCCATAGTCTGTGACTACTGAATATATGTATCTCGGCACACCACCTCGGCTGAGGTGGCTACTGACTAGTATTGTATGCTATGAAACCTAGCATCACTAACAACCCGCCAATCAGACAAACCGTTTGCTGGTGAGGTCCAAAACATGAGCAGAGTCCAAAGCACTGTAACAATGAATGATGTATGGCCGGTAAAAACTGAGAAAGCAGAGTACGCTCTAACTAACTCCTACAGCAAGGCAACGCACCATATACTGCCCTGTGCTATCCGAAGCACTGTCTGTGTCCATACCCCAGAATCCAGAGGTGAAGAGCAACCAGTCAAAGAGGTAGTCAACGAAATTCTGAAGGAGTCCATGAGGTCACGGGTCATGTCTGGCCAAGCCCTCAAAGTCCAGGCCAGAAACCCCTAACTGACCGCCAGCTGTGCCACAACGCTGCCGCAGACACCCTAGAAACAGTCCATCTCCAGGACCCATCGGATCGTGGAAACTCCCCGAAATCGCCGTGGCAAGTCCGCATGGGTCGGCCAAAGTGCTGTCCCTCGGGAGGTCGGGCATGCCATAGCAGCATTGAAGCCCGCAGGAGGCGGACCACTCAGACCCCGGATGCCTCGCGGCAAGATCGGGAGGCCAGGACCTAACTAGTGTGTGACTGCAGCACCTGGTGGCAGCAGCGGCTCAACGTCAGTCAGAGAACCAGATACCTCAAGCATGCATTACCCACACCGCTGGGGTGTGGGCGGATGATATCCATGTAGTCAGAGATCATGCTGATGATCTGCTGCACCTTGTCCTTGAAGCCGGCCAGGGGCTTCGTGAAGATGTCAGCCAGATTCCGTGTTGTATTGATGTAGATTAGGGACAAGAACCCGTCCCGAACCCAGCCCCGCACACAGTGAAAACGGACCACTACGTGCTTGACTTTAGACGAGAGCATGACATTCCCGATGATAGAGGAGCAGGCCGTGTTGTCAATCATGACACACGCCGGCAGCTCCACCCTGGGAATGAAGGGTGCTGTACCCTCGGGCAAAAGGTTTTTTCTAGATTAATTTGGGGCCGAAAACTAGATTAAGAATGACAGTGCCTTATTCTAGATTAATTTTGGGTGTGTCATGTCGCAGTCGCATGTCTTCCCGCTCGATTGTCGTCACCACCAAAATGCCGACCATTTAAACGAAACGAAGCATTTCGCCGGACATTCTCTCGTTCTCTTGCTCTCTTTTGCTCTTTCGTATTTCTATTCACATACATATATATATATTCATTCGTCTCAAATTATGCCTAGAAATCCCAAACGAGCGTGCATTCCCCGAAGGTCTCTCCGCCTTCGTATAACCAAGGGAACGCCCGCGTATAACCAAGGGAAGCTTACAGACTTTTATCCGTCGCCAGAAGAAAGTAAGATCATAACTCCAAATAGTGTTTCCAAGTGTAATAACGAGTTTCGCGACGAGGCTAGAGCCCACGGTGGTCCCGTGGAAAACTTTGACGGCGAATACGTCTTCATTGAGTATACCCCTACGTTTCTAGACGGGTTCAATACACGTGTTGAACACGTATTGGAGGCATATTGGAGGCATATTGGAGACGGTATGCTAATATCTGGACATTCCAATACACGTGTAACATATTGGCCAAACTATTGAACCGCGATCAGCCTGGACACAGCGAAAATGAGTATGCTAGCATGGGCACCCAAATGGTGTCAGACTCACCCACTAGCACTTGGTATCATCTAAGGAAGGGTCTAGCGTTATGGGGACAAGTTTTCACGGCATTTGGACGCGTATCGCAGAAGTCGGTTCTGGGGGGCTTTTTGAATTGGGGCCCCGATGTATTGAAATAAGGCAAAACGATTGGAGGGGTGTTCAATATGTCTGCAACCGCCTGCAACACACGTACTGAACATGTGTTGAACACATGTTGAACACGCTATTCGATGAAATTGACATTAGGGTAGATAATTGACATTAGCTGTTTTTGGCGATATTTAGAAAATATATGTGCTGAAAATGTTGATGTTGAAAATACTTTTGCTCGCAGGCCTCCGCAACGGTAAAATTACAAGACACGTACGAAAATGTTTCCAAGACACGGTGAAGCATGCAATTTATTTTCTGTGCGGTAAATGGTAGCGAGCATGGCATACGAAAGAAATGAGCAATTGCCATATCAGATTTCTCTAATAATCGTATTTACATTATGTACATATATTTTGTGCGTCTAAGCCAGCTGATGCTATTCACATTTCAACATCGCTACCGTCGTCTAGCTCATTTTCCTCGTTTTCGCTATTGTCTTCATCGCCTACTGTTTCTTCCACTTGCCCGTTATCAATTCGTCTTTTCTTGGCTCTTTGCGCCAGCAGTGCGACTATAAGTTGCCCATACTGCTCATATGGGATACAACCTTTTGCTTCGTTAGCTGCGATGTTCCACGCTAGCAATATCTCTGCACTTTTGAAGGGCTCAGTTGACGGCGTATCGGATGCGTTCTCCCAGAAGGCTCCCGCTTTCGCTGCCAACACCTTTCCTGTCATCGGGTTCCAAATGGCGGAGCAGGAGTCCGGGGAAAAATCCACTCGCAAAGCATGGATGTGCGACTTCGACTTCTCGACGAAGGATGCGGAGGTGGGCTCGAGGGCGAATGTGTTGGAGGGGTATTCTGTCGTCAAGCAACCCTTCCGAGACGAGGGGAAAGTGGTATGCGCTCACCAGAAGCCCCAGCACCTGCTAATCGAGCTCATCAACTGCCACATGATGGGACCCGCACCTTTCGCCCGGTTAAACAACGATTCGTCACCCAACTGGATCTTGGATGCGGGGTGTGGGGTCGCGACGGCCACAATGGCAGCTCTCCGGTGCGGCTTGAACGCTGTCGCGTTCGACTCCGACCAAGACATGGTGAATGCAGCCAGTCAGCGGATTGGGAACATTAACGACGAGCCTAACGGCGATACGGAATGCATGTCACTCGAGGAAACGGCGAAGCTCAAAGAGGAAGCACGCATAGAGGAGGAAAACCTCAAAAGGGCGAAAGAAATCGCCGACTGCAAAAAGGACATGGAGGAGTCGGCTGATGAGGACGGTGAAGAACCCGCTGAAGATCCACCCGCTGAAACCGGCACGGCTTCTGGGCAACCCGAGGCAGGAGAAGGAGAGAAAGGAGAAGATGGAGATGAAGAGGAAGAAGAAGAGGCAGGAGACGGCGAACCAGGAGACAGCGTTCCCCCCGCACCTACCGACGACGCACCAGCCGAGTAAATAGTGCACGCCGTGCCAAATGCCTGTCTTGAACCTGGAATGAACGCAGATACCGCGTAGATTGTGGTCGCAGTGCTAACAGCTAGCCCTGAACATTAATAAAACACATGTACAAAATGAAATTAGTCACCGCATCATATTTTGTATCGTGTTCACCACATTGAATGCTTGCATGTGCTTGTGAATGTATTATAAGCACTCATACGTACGTATCCGAGCAGATACCGCGTAGACTGTGGTCGCAGTGCTAACAGCTAGTCCCGAACATTAATAAAACACATGTACAAAATGAAATTAGTCACCGCATCATATTTTGTATCGTGTTTACCACATTGAATGCTTGCATGTGCTTGTGAATTTATTATAAGCACTCATACGTACGTATCTATTAGCCTCACCGGCACCCGCGTTTATACGTGCGTCTCGCGTCTCGTCGGAAAATACGTTATTTTCGTACGCCTTGGAATTATTTAGCTATCTATAATTAAATTGAAAAATGACATTCCATAATGTCGTTTTCATCGAATAGCGTGTTGTTGAAACATTCACGCATAAGGAATCGTTCAATACATGTGCAATATGTCTACAATCAGATGAATCATTCAACACGTTTGCAATATATGTGTTGAACACATATTGAAACATTCCCTCATGCAGAATATCTTTAATACATGTGCAATATGTCTACAATCAGAGTGAATTATGCAACACATGACTGCATGGGGTAAAGAAGGGGTAAGACCCCCCTGCTGCTCACATATTGCATAATACTTACAATATGTCCGCAATACGTATCTGGTATATTACAGGTATATCAAATGTGTACAGAGACACTACTATGCGTCATCACACTTTCTGCAGTACCACATTCCAGTGGGGATGTCGGTGAGCCCTGCGCATCGCACGTGCATAGCCTCTTTGCAGCCTGCCCTCTCACACAGAAGGAGCTCGCCACCGACTCTACACTTCCCGCATGTGTCAAAGTGACCATCACTACCTACGGGCCTATCAACGAGTGCAAGTTTCTCCATATTGCGGTCGCTAGCTCGTATCAAGTATCACCGCTGAATCCATGCAGGGGTGTTTGACTATCACTACGTGCGCTTGGACTTGATTGGCCAGTAGGTAGGGCTCTCGGTTGTCCATAGTGTACTTGGAGGTGTCCCATGGGTTGAAGGTGTAGTAAGCCTTGGACACCTTGTCCACGCCGAGGATGGAGTTCTTCAGCTTGAAGCTTGCGATCTGAGCTTCCGTGGGCACGGGTAGCCAATCACACTTTAAAAAAAGTGTAGAGCACACCGCCAATGCTAACCCGCAGAATGGCGTTGATGATACCATACCTGCGCACGAAATGTTCAATGTTTTTGTAATATACGTACAACATATCCTTAGTATGTTGGGGACGTATTGCATATATGTTGCAGAGATATACGAAAAGGCAAAGAAGCATGCAAACTGGTGGTTGAGGTCGTACCTGTCCTCCCACTCGTCATCGGCATCGGCATCATTCTTGGGGAAGGATGCGCGGACGAAACACTGGGTTGTCACTTTCCCTTTGTCCCCGTCTCTAGTGCGATAGAAGACACCGCCGATGTTCACCTTGTTGTACTTGGAACACATAGGTTCGGGACCCATCATGAGCGACTTCTCGTAAGCCGTGTATTGACGACCAAGCCATCCTTCAGGGTCCTCCAATGGACCGAACGCGATCGCGGGCACAACACCCACCTCTTGTCGGTACCGCAGTGCTTGTTTAGAGCGCGCGGCATTCTCCCTGTGATGACAACATATTCTTAGTATACTTACAATATATGATAAACATACAGAAACAAGTTGACAATATGTTGCAGGTATACTACAGATAGTACATGCGTGCGAGCTTGCAGGTTGCACCTCCGCCGGAACAGGTCGTACTCAGCATGTTGTTGAAAAAGCTTTCGGTAAGCGGGAATACTCGCTCGCATCCAGCGGGCCAGTTGGTCAATCTCCAAGGACGTTAGCTCCAATGGCTTGCCCTTCTCCCCGAAGGTAGTGACCACGATGCCGGGAGCGGAGCCCGCCATCAAAGCCCGCGGGACACGGCCGGCAGTAGCTCTTTCTCGGTTCAAAAGCATGGTCAGGATACATTGTCAATATGTAGGAGATATGCATACTACATATTGCACGTGCAGTTCACTGCACGATATTTGGCATAATAACGCGTGCTTACCGTCTCCCCTCCGAAAAGCTCCTTTGCAGCATTCACAATACTTTCCAATTGTGTAGCAATCGCTGCTTTAATGGAGTGGACGGCATCTCCGTCGTCTTCTTCATCGAACCCCAAATCCTCCCCACCGCCATCCTTGGTCTCACCAAGCATCGGCATCCTCGGTCTTAGGCGCATCGCCATCCTCGTCGTCGGGAACTCCGGCCTCGCCGCCTTGACTCGACACATCCTTGGCTTCCACGTCCTGTTGTGCGTGTACCACCTCGTCTTCTGCGCTTGTCCTCCCGGCTTCCTCAGCATGTTCGCCCTCCTTGTCATCCATCGTGACGTCCACATCCGTATGTCTGTAGGAGAGTTGCAATGCACCTTCAATACGTTGTCAACATATTGCGAATGTGTTGTCACGCAAGCTTGCCCAATCATTCATGGGAGAGAAAGGGCGGAGAGTACCTTAAGGTTTCGCCGCGGTTGCCACAAACTACAGCATCGATTTCTTCAGGGTCCGGTGCGGGTGGCTGGATCTACCCGTGGAGTTTCCGATGTCGTGTACGGGTGGCCTTGCTCACCACGTTTCCACGTAGGTCAACTCCGTAGCACATGGCACAATCACATAGAAACCGCCCTCGCTCCAATGTTACGGTGCCCACATTTCGACGATGCATTGCATGGAGCGAGAGCCAAGGATCGGCTTCGCCCGCCGTGTCCTTCACCTCACCCATCTCGGTGTCCTTCGCCTCAGCTGGCTCTTCCACCGGAGATCTGCTTCGCCCACCGCAGTATATCTCCCATACATATTCAATATACCGGCAACGGTTTCTGATATATTGCAACATATTATATCATGAAAAATCAGTATGCAAGTTGAGGTGCCTAAATATTCGTACATACCTCATGGGCTCTTCCATCTCGGCAGCCATGGCATCCGTGGTAACTGCAATTAAAGACCAAACTCCAACCGCACGGATCAAATCTGGCCAATCATTTATTGTCGAAACACTAGAACAAGGTTTTTGCTTAAGTTTGCTTAAGTTTGCTTAAGTTTGCTTAAGTTTGCTTAAGTTTGCTTAAGTCGGTATAAATCGGTAGAATTATACACCCGATGACATAGGAATGTCACCAAGCCCGCTTCAGGATGCCCCAGGGTTCACGCGAGAGCCCCAGAATGACTGGCGCGATGCTAGGAGATATGACTCGAAGAGGCTGGGTTTGTAAAAGGCCAAAGATTTGTCTGGCAGTCGACGATGAGTAATTATACACACTGAATCAGTCGAGGTATAAAAGTTTGTGGCAACCTGATTCGCGAAGGCTCGCGTGCACTATAAATATGTCAGGGAATGTCGTGAATGGGGAAAGCCTGTCAGTGGTGTAGTCCAATCAAAATCGCGATCGTCATCATACCCACGCATGTGACATATATACTGTAAAATAATAAATACTTGGAACACTCGATTTCAAATCAGGCGAGGGTTTAAACTGCGGCGGGCGGGGCTTATTCGTTCTTTCGAAAGAGAAGGTTTTTTGACCACCTTCCCTTTCCGCCCTAGTAGAAATTTTGAAGTTTGAATATATAATAAACATGGCGTCTTCTCCTCCCGCACGTACGTCTGGTAGCAATCGCGCAGCAAGACTCCTTGCTGCGGCGGGACGCTCCAACGGCGGGAACGGGGGAGATCCACCGGTGCGAGCTTCAGTTTAAATTTTGTGAAACAGCATGGTCTTAGACCGACGTTTTGCGTTTGTTTTTTCCCCCCACACAGTCGGGTTATCGGGTGTGCAGGTTGTGGGCCAAGCTGGCCAAGCCGGTGCAGCAGCCGCGTTGGACCTCAATGAGGACGTCAACGAGGAGCCCGCGGGTGAAGAAGGCGGCGCGCCTGAAGAGCCTGCAGAACCGCCGGTGAGTTTTCTGCGTTTCCTGAAACCGTTTGCATATCTTGAACCTAATTTATGTCACACGTTCCGCCGTCAGAGGTTGCTTAAAAAGAGACGTGCGTACAACAAGCGTGTTCCACTTGTGTTGGTGTCTGCATGGTGGTCAGCTCGGGAGGGTACTGCTTCGACCGGCCGGTAAGGTTACATGACAAATGGTTGTTTTTCTTTTCCCCGATGATGTGCCGGTGGGTCGGGAGCGGCGTGCGCGTGGCCTGATTCAAGGCTCGCTGCGCGCCCCCTGTACCCGTGGCTACATTGCATTTTCGGTCGGGGTAGGTGAGGATCCCAGCCGGTGGGTTAGGAGAGGCGTGCGCGTGTCCTTGTTTTGCAAGGCTCGAGGCGCGCCCCCGGACCCGTGGCTCGGTTGAAACGGGGTGTGGTAGCTGGAATTTTCGAGGATGTTTCGGGTTGGTGCGGCAGACCGTGGGCGTAAATGGGTAGGGCACATTGAATACGTATGGTGCGGTGTGAGGACAACTCCTCTGACACGCGACCATATTAAGGGGGTGTGGCCGGTAGGGTGTATGTGTTTGTTTTGGGTGGGTGCGGCAGACCGTGGGCGCATGTGGGTTGGGCAAATCGTATATATATGGTGCGGTGTGAGGACAGCTCCTCTGACACGCGACCATATTAAGGGGGTGTGGCCGGTAGGATGTATGCGTTTGTTTCGGGTCGGTGCGGTGGACCGTGGGCGCATGTGGGTTGGGCACACCGAATATCTATGGTGCGGTGTGAGGACAAATCCTCCGACACGCGACCATAACAAGGGGGTGTGGCCGGTAGGATGTTGATGGGTGTGTTTGTTTTGGGTCGGTGCGGTGGACCGTGGGCGCATTTGGGTTGGGCACACCGAATATCTATGGTGCGGTGTGAGGACAGCTCCTCTGGCACGCGACCATATTAAGGGGGTGTGGCCGGTAGGATGTATGTGTTTGTTTCGGGTCGGTGCGGTGGACCGTGGGCGCATGTGGGTTGGGCACACCGAATATCTATGGTGCGGTGTGAGGACAAATCCTCTGACACGCGACCATAACAAGGGGGTGTGGCCGGTAGGATGTAGATGTGTGTGTTTGTTTTGGGTCGGTGCGGTGGACCGTGGGCGCATGTGGTTGGGCACACCGAATATCTATGGTGCGGTGTGAGGACAAATCCTCTGACACGCGACCATAACAAGGGGGTGTGGCCGGTAGGATGTAGAAGTGTGTGTTTGTTTCGGGTCGGTGCGGTGGACCGTGGGCGCATGTGGGTTGGGCACACCGAATATCTATGGTGCGGTGTGAGGACAAATCCTCTGACACGCGACCATATTAAGGGGGTGTGGCCGGTAGCATGTATGTGTGTGTGTTTTGGGTCGGTGCGGTGGACCGTGGGCGCATGTGGGTTGGGGACACGGAATATATTTGGTGCGGTGTGAGGACAGCTCCTCTGACACGCGACCATAACAAGGGGGTGTGAGCGGTAGGATGTATGTGGTTGTGTCGAGTTGGTGCGGTGGACCGTGGGCGCATGTGGGTAGGGCACACGGGATATATTTGGTGTGGTGTGAGGACAGCTCCTCTGACACGCGACCATATTCAGGGGGTGTGGCCGGTAGGAGTTATGTGGTTGTTTCGGGCCGGTACGGCGGACCGTGGGCGCATGTGCGTTGTGGCGTGTCGTATGTGTGTAACATCATTAAATGTAATACTAGGTCTGATAGAGGAGGGCGGTTGCTGCACCTTTTGCAAGACCAAGAAACGCAAAACCCGCAGCCGTAACAACAAGTCCAAGCGTCTTAAGAAAAAACTAGTGAAGTTGGAAAGGGCAAATAGTGCACTTGAAGCTTCTGTCGAGGAGAAGAAACCCCTTCCACAAGCACCGCTTCCCATATTCGTGGGTGGTTGCTCGGAGTACTACTCCCAGCTCACGTCCGTGAACCGTCGTCCCAGCTCACGAGACCCACGCACAACCGCCTGGCGTTACGGCCCGGATGTCGCGCGCACTCTGGCGCAGAACTGCAACTTGGGTGAAGTCTCCTACAATATGGTCACGTTCTCAAATCCTTTAGGTCCGGCGAAAAAGTGCGACGGCGGTTTCGCGTCAACCAGAGTCGGTTGCACCCTCAACGGCACAGTTCCTTTGGTGTACAAAGAGTTCAGTCTAAAGCACTGGCCAAGCGCGTCAACCCGCTTTTCCGAGTTTGCTCGGGAACTATACATGACGACCCTCGCCGCGAATTCAGCTCCGCAGTACGTGTCGCCCATACTCCACTTCGGTTTGCGGCAGCTTGGCGAACGAGAACGTCCCGCATGTGCACCGTTCTTACTTTCCATGGACCACGGCATCTCCCTGGACGCCTTCCTGGCACAACCGCCCGTGGCTGTTACCATGACCTTCAAGAGAGACCTGTGCGCCAGAATCTTGACAGGCTTTGCTGCGCTGCATAAAGCCGGTATCTCCCACGGGGACGTCCAGGGCAACAAACATGGTGCTTTCCCCGACGAGGCCCGACAGCTTGGTCATCATCGACTTCGGGCTATCAAGGCGGCAGCATAGGGAAGGGCTGCCTGAAGACCACTACCGAAGGCACCGATGGACCTCCGGAACGCCTGACGATGCACATCACAAGCCTGGATCCGTGTATGCGCCGGAGTACAGTAATGGAGGACCGACACCTGCAACCGACATGTGGGCGATTGCCCCGATCCTCGTGCGCATCTTGATTCGAGATTCACGTGACGCCCTTAAGAGAGTTAATGATGATGCCACCAGCGCGACTGTGCATGACATCCTGGGGAAGCGGTCGAGCAATACCTATGTCAGCCGTGCAATCTGGAACCCAGTTATGGACTGCGTGCACCGCGAGCCCGCGAAACGGCCATCCGCCGCTAGCCTTGCCCGTCTTTTTGTGGCCTCCAAGGCGGCTACCGATGGCAAGTTAGTGATGTCTGGGAAACCAATAAGCGCCATTGGATGCTAACCTAAGAGGTAGGTTTGTCGCCGATGTCCTCGTATTGGGTATTGGATGATGTTCATATGTTCCCGCCTGATGCCTGCATTGCGGCTGCAAAGCTGCCTTCCTGGCATGCGATAAATCACAGCGATCCAGCCAGTTGGATGGAGATGGTTGGTTTTTTTACTTCTGAAAACCGACGTACCATGCCTTTTGCTGCAGGTAACATCCACACCTCGTCACGCGTATTGCAGCCAGGTTGGCTTGGAGCGGTGGTCTCTATTGAAAATCTGGACGCTGGAGCAACGCCGTCTTGCTGGTGGGTTATGGCCTGAGAGCTCGGCGGACTCCTTTGCGTTGCACGCGCAAAGCTTGCTGCTGGACGTCTTTGGTGATCAACATCTTCATCACGCTATATTCGTGAAGGCCGGGGAGTGTCCGCTGACCCCCTCCGCCAACTTTTTCGAGTTTGCAGGGTGGCCGCGGAGCGGCTGGTCTGTGCCCCAATTGGGACATCCCTACGGCCTAC
Organism: Cymbomonas tetramitiformis; assembly: GCA_001247695.2. Lineage (NCBI taxonomy): Eukaryota > Viridiplantae > Chlorophyta > Pyramimonadophyceae > Pyramimonadales > Pyramimonadaceae > Cymbomonas > Cymbomonas tetramitiformis. The sequence continues at coordinate 27,942 of LGRX02009611.1, read as the reverse complement.
GGGGCCTGCTGCGACTTCGTGTATATGCCACGCCCCTCGACGGCAGCGGTTGCCATGGTTGGTGGGGGGAGGTTGTGCTTGTTCACGGTCCGTGGGGTCACCCTCGGTTACACTTCACCAACGTCTTCCAATCGTTTTTTGGGACGCAGCTTCACCGAGACCTTACAGATGCCCCCTCCATTTCAGAAGACTCCCCTCTCCTTCCTGTCAGCCGTCTCTTGACCTACGCGGAGCTTGGCGTTCAAGTGGATGCAGTGAACGCCAAGTGTGCGGCGTTCTCAGCTTGGCGTGCCACCGCACTTCGGATTGGCCGATGCTCATTGTGCAAGACCAGGCTGCCTCGTGGAACCAGGAGGCGGTGCCCATGCCGGCAAGTACGCTATTGCGACATAGTCTGTCAGCGTGCGCATTGGAGGTTGGCGCCGTTTGGGCATAGGATGGAGTGCACGGCCCGCAAACCGCCGGCACCGTGGAGGTGGACCATTGAGGATCATCTAGCTTTTATGACAACATGGAATAGTGATAGTGTTAATAACGAGGCAACAGCTCATTGGCAACAGCTAATAACACTCTTGAATAGTGAGGGAGAACAAGATATGTAATACAATTTCTATACACTTGTTATGTGTAAAGCCAAAATGAGCTTCTTTGGGAATTGGTGTATTGTTTGTACTCGCGAAATACGGCATTGTCGTTGAGTGGATTCCGCCCGTGCCCGCCGGTACACTTGTAGACCTCACGTGAGCGCGCACCACTTGTCCGTTTTAATGCTCCAATTATTAACGGTACATTATGGAGGCACCTAAAACTTCCAGATGAGTAATACTTTTGGCATTAAAGTGTATTGAACATCGATTGTGCGGTGTTTTAGGTTGCAGGCACGTTAACCGGTCTGGGTCACGAACCGCTGCGATCCGCGTGTGCGAATGCGTACATGACGCTTGACTCTTGGGTGGACATGACTGAATTTTTGCGGTACCGATGTCGGGCGTTCTGCTATGTCCGCCGCATGCGTCAAAATGTGGAGGGAGCCGAATCGTACTCCTTTGAGTTCAAGTTTCACGGGCATTGCCTGTACGGCCCGGATGCATCATGGGGCTCGCTGTTGGAGGGTGCACGTCCCCAAGGGAATGCAGAGATGTTTCTCCTGGATGTGCCGGAAACTGCACAAAGGCAATGGGAGCCCGAAAGCGATGCATGTGCGATGTTCGGTTCGCTAAAGTGCCCGGAACTGCGCTATGATCCACGACCGTTTTCTTCGCGTGCCCTTTTCTTGGCGCTGGTGGTTACCGCCGTGCGAACCATGTTCCACCGTGTCGTCCAATGGCGGGTGGAGTCGCTCCAATCAGGCAATGTTGTCGTGGAAGGTCAGTTGCGTCGCGGATGGTGGAGGAAAAGCTGGGTGACCACTGGCCGGCCGGGCGAGACGTGGATGGCGTTCGTGTATGTGCAAGACAAGTATGCCGCGACAGGGGATCCTGCGCGTGGAGATATCATGGTGGAGGCATGGTGTCCTGAGAATCCCATCGAACCTCTCATAAAATGCACTGGATACAATGTATCACAGTTCGCGCCGGAGTGCATATTTCGGCAGATGCGTACCACTAAAAAAAATCCCAAATACGGCAGACCTGACTATGCCAATCGTGTGGTATGCATACGTGCAGCGGAAGGTATCTACGCTTCATCTTTTCAAAACCGCGGGCAAAGCGAATCCACCAGTTTTCCGCACCAGTGCTCCCACGGCCACGAGTGTTGGAGAACAATAATCTACATCCATGCGCACTTTGCGGAATACTGTCAACCGATTCCCCCGAGATCCCTGCCGAAGAGACAAGAGCCTTGTTCCGTATGTCGCCGTGTCCTGATTGGGAAAGGCGTCCGTCAATGCGGAGGGTGCCTTTTGCGTGTGTACTGTTCACCTGAGTGTCAGCGCGGAGACTGGCAGCGGACACACCGACACGAATGCAAGGCCATCGCTGTGTCGGAATGGAGGAATATGGCGGGGCTATGGGAATATGGCGGTTATGTGTTCAAGAATTTGAGCGTACGCTGCGCTGCCCGTATGATCACGCGGGGTAATATTGGGCCGTTTTTTGCATCAGATACCCGAGCTTCGCGACCTCGTGTCAGCAGTGGGACAATGTGAACTGTGAACCCCGATAGTGGCTGAGATAGTGGTGGTCTGCGGTGAACTCATCTAAGCGGAGTACCAATGCCCAAAATAAGCAGTCTGCATGGATAGTAGCGAGTGCGCTAGGGAAGGGCGTGGCGCAGCCCCCTAGATGTAAGCAACTTTTGAAATAAATTTTAGAACGTCTTGTTGAATGAGCGTATGTCGTCTCTCAGGTGGTGCTATGCGCGTACAGGGCACACTGAATACGTATGGTGCGGTGTGAGGACAGCTCCTCCGACACGCGACCATAATAAGGGGGTGTGGCCGGTAGGATGTAAGAGGCTGTTTCGGGTCGGTGCGGTGGACCGTGGGCGCATGTGGGTTGGGCACACGCAATGTATATGGTGCGGTGCGAGGACACCTATTCTGACACGCCACCATAATAAGGGGGTGTGGCCGGTCGGTAGGATGTATGTGGCTGTTTCGGTTCGGTGCGGTGGACCGTGGACGCATGTGGGTTGGGCACACCGAATATGTATGGTGCGGTGTGAGGACAGCTCCTCTGACACGCGACCATAATAAGGGGGTGTGGCCGGTAGGATGTATGTGTTTGTTTTGGGTCGGTGCGGCAGACCGTGGGCGCATGTGGGTTGGGCAAATCGAATATATATGGTGCGGTGTGAGGACAGCTCCTCTGACACGCGACCATAAGAAGGAGGAGTGTGTGAGCGACGAGGTGCCGGTGGGTCGGGAGCGGCGTGCGCGTGGCCTGATTCAAGGCTCGCTGCGCGCCCCCTGTACCCGTGGCTACTCGTCATCATTGCATTTTCGGTCGGGGTAGCTCAGGATCCCAGCCGGTGGGTTAGGAGAGGCGTGCGCGTGTCCTTGTTATTCAAGGCTCGAGGCGCGCCCCCGGACCCGTGGCCTGGTTGAAACGGGGTGTGGTAGCTTGAATTTCTGAGGTTGTTTCGGGTTGGTGCGGCAGACCGTGGGCGTAAATGGGTAGGGCACATTGAATACGAATGGTGCGGTGTGAGGACAACTCCTCTGACACGCGACCATATTAAGGGGGTGTGGCCGGTAGGATGTATGTGTGTGTTGTGGGTGGGTGCGGCAGACCGTGGGCGCATGTGGGTTGGGCAAATCGAATACATATGGTGCGGTGTGAGGACAGCTCCTCTGACACGCGACCATAATAAAAGGGTGTGGCCGGTGTGAATAATGTGGTTGTTTCTGGTCGGTGCGGTGGACCGTGGGCGCATGTGGGTAGGGCACACGGAATATCTATGGTGCGGTGTGAGGACAGCTCCTCTGACACGCGACCGTTTGGGGTGTTACCAGGAGATTGGGTTGTCCACATTGTCATTGGGCACAACAGACTTCAATTCACCAGTGAAGCTCCCCAACGGCTGGACCGCGTGCTTGACAACCGCCGCTGTTCACGAGGCAAACAAGGATCGGTTTGGGAAGTGCTCGGTGTCAGCACACCAGTGTCTTTGCATGAATTGTGGTAAACAAGGGGCGAAGCGGTGTGGTGGCTGTCACCAAGCAGTGTATTGTTCCCATGGTTGTGCGCAAATGCACTGGAAGTCGTGCCATCGACAGGAATGTAGTAGAGTAAAGCTGAAGAAGTAGGCAAACCGAGCGAACCGTAATCATTGATCAAGACCAATGTGAATAAAAGTTGAATATGTACATGTGAATAATATGTTGTTATAATGAATACGAGTATTGTCCATAATGAATAAGTGTATTGCAACCTATGCCCATGTTCGGTGCGGTGTGAGGACAGCTCCTCTAATACGCGACCTTACAGTACAGGGGGGTTGTGTGGGCCAGGGGGGGCAGGAGTACGGGGACAAGCCATGGCTAAGATTGTTCCCAGGAGCGGACGCCCATTCCGTGCACACCCAAAAGTATCCGGCGAACGTAGACGTCCTGTTGGATTACCACATCAGTGCGGGATGTTCGGCAGATGACGACCAGTTGAATGCCATCAAGGAGTTCCGAGGAGGAGCGGCGCTCGCCGTCTACACGGCCCAGTTGGCAGACATAGAGGTCATCCTGAAATGGATAGATTGGATCAGCAAGGAGCTGTGTAGATTGTTGCGGTTACTTGAGGAATACAGCAGCGAGGAAGAGACGCTTCGGAAGGCGCAGCGCGCATTACCTCCTGACGAGCCCCTCCCTAGGGGGAGTAACCGGCAATTAATTGAAACGGGCTTGACTATTACCGAGCTCCGAAAAAAGCTGCACGGTAACATTACGATCAACACCAAAAGTTGGAAGCTTGCACGCGAAGCTTTCGGCGAGCCCCCCCTGACCCCGGAGTTCATGAGGATGGGGGTGGAGGACCTCCAAGATTTCTGTGTTCGGCTTCGTGCCTGGTGGGATTTGGCCGTTAGCACCCAGGAACTGGTTCGTCATGAATATGAGGAGACGCTGAATCCGAGTTCGAAAAGTCTACTACCGTTCTTCGTGGTGGGTGGACTGTTTTCGAGTGCGGTGGCGAAGTATAAAACCCCACCGTTGATATCCCCGCACGGCCGGGCGCAGGTCTATTGCCTATGGGAGGCTGGTGACGCGCATGGCGGCCAACCGCAGCGAGTGTTTCGTATAGTGTGGTGGTACATGCGAGATGAGATGGTGCGGCGGGGAGACTGTATCTATCGCCATTTGGGGGAGAGGACGCCGGACACAAAAGTATTCCTGCCGGCGCCTGCTGTACTCGGTCGTTGCGTTGACAGCCCCAGTCAGGTCAAGCACACGGACGTTCATGCGCATTCCATGGAGGAACTGCTTGGGCTGGAACGGGTGTATGGTGAGCCTGGAATCCGTACCTACTCCGCCCTGATGTGCCTGGATGAGCAGGGTTACACTGAGGTCTTGCCTGAAACGGTTGAGACGAAGTACTGGCCGGAGAACGAGGATGGTGTCATGCAGCTGCCCGCGGCTTTCCAGGGCTTCCCCACCGCCTCCCCTTTCCAGCAGGCGCGCGTGGGAGGAGGGCCCGGTTGGATGACCGTGTGGCCGGCCACGCTCACCGCACACCAGGGAAAGTGCCCTGGTCAGGCCGTGCCTGGGCTGGAAGGATTATTCAGGCAGAGGTCCCTGTCCCTTTGCGTGTACCATGCGTTCTCGTACCTGGAGAAGGGTGTCATCGACCTGGACAACGCGGTGCACATCGCCTCACACGGGTTCACGGAGATGTACGGCATGCCTATACGAATGGTGTGCATAGCATGCGGTGATGCCATCCAGTTCAAGGGCGGGTACGATCTCCTGCCAAGGGTGCACGCCTGTAAGGCTTGCATACACCCCCTTCACGAGGGTACAGATCTGACGCAAGTGGGGCACGTGATGTGCGGCAAGTGCTTTGACTTCCGGAATGAGAGGGGAATAAGGCCACCGCTAATGGTCCACGAGAGGCACCGGGGATATGCCGCCACGTTGCAGGACTTTCAGGCGCTGGAACCGGCGGAGGCACGTGCGCGCGCGGTTGTCAACTTTGCAGACGTGGCCATGGGTGCGCGCCAGATTCTGCTCGCCTTCGGTCCGAGTGCCGACCTCTCACCGGAAGAGCGCGCCTCCCTCGGGGATGTGAAATGGAACCTGCCTCCGGCAGAGGCACCAAGCGCGGAGCAATGCGCGGGACCCCCCTGCAGTATGGGGAGGGGCAGGTTGTTGTGCAAGCGTCAACGGTGCAGGGGTTCCATGAACACCCGCTCTTCCAGAAGATGCAAGTGTCTTGCCCCACGATGCAGTCAGTGATCAAGGCGCTTTGCGTGTCTGTACATCGAACTGCAGCCAAACCCAGCATGGTGGCGACGGATGAAGGAGCAGCAGCTCCGGCTGCTGCTCGCGCTGACGAGCATGCGGTGCTGCTTGGCCACACACCCGCTGTTGGCGGTGGTGAGCAGCCTAAGAAGCCGCCCAAGAAGCCATATTCACGCAACCGGTCTCCAGCTGCCCAGCTCCGGCGGCAGGCGGATAGAAAGCGGAAGGCGGCGGTGCGAAGACGGCGGACGACACCCGTCAGGCAGCCTATGTTCGACGCCAACGGTTACCTAACCAGTGAACTCTTACACCAGCTTAGCTTTCCCGGCATGGAATTGGCGAAGCTTGTGGCTTCCGTCATCACCCACAACTGGAATTGTTCACGGCCCACGTTCGCGTGTCGGTGCAGTTGCCACCTGTCCCCAAAGGATACCCCTGGCTGGCATCGGAACGTGGCCTCATTGCAGGCAGTCCCACCTTGCCTTGGGCTGGCTGCGCGTAACACTAAGGCGAGGAGTGCACCTATGCCTGCCACTACAGCACCTCCCACCGTGCCATCGCACGTGGCAACTTCCGGCAGGAAAACATGTCGCCCTAGGAAGACGCTGGCAGCCATGGAATGCGGATTGGAGGGCCAACCGGCGACCAGTGCTGCTGCACCAATGGCTGCTCCCGCGGCCACACCGGCCCCGGAAGCACGCGTCGTCGGGGCAGCTCCGCCCTGCCCCCAAGGCCTGACGGAGGGCACCTTGGTGTATGGCAATGATGGACGGGTGCACCATGTACGGACTGCGGACATGCGATTGATGCTAGATTTTGCGTGTGACGCGCCAGGCGAGGAAGGTCGACTGATTTTTTTCACGGAGGTCAAGCAACTTCAGACCGACGGCCCGCACGTGATCGCTGAGCCGGGTGTTCTGGACGCCAGAATGCAGCTAACCCATGTACAACCAGCGCAACAGCAGGGCTTTGCAACCGACCACGCCCTCGAGGAATACCTGGCATCCGCTGGGCTAACGTTAAGGGATGTCCCGTTTGACGGTGATTGCTGGCTTTCCGTGGTTGCTCCGTACATCACATGTCCGGATGGACGACCCTGTCACCAAGTGCAATGGAGCGGCGTGAAGTTCTTTACAGTCAAGCTGCGGGAGGCTTTAGTTGAGTATATTCACACAAACCCCACCTGGAGCGATGGATCTGGCCGCCGCCCGGAGTGGCTGAACGCTCCCGAATTCATCAGTGATGTGCATACAGGGAAGGCGCACAGTGACGAGCATTCGTTCCTGGTCCTGGCGAGCATGGCCAAACGGGTTCTGCAGGTGTACCGGGTATTCCCCACTCGAGAGGAAGTGGTGCGCCGGAAGTGGCCACCAGGCGTCAATCACAAGAATCTCATCATGCCCGACTGTGACAACGCGATATACGGCCAATATGCGCCCTTCAGTATGCAGTACTTCTGCCCGCCCCCTGAAGAACCACTGACGAGCAACGAACCCATCCGGATCCTGCACATGCTGGAGGTTCCGTTATACGACCCCAAGCTTCCGGCAGATGACCAGACATGGGTAACTTACCCTGGCCACTTCATGCGGATCCTCACGGAGGAAGCGGCGGGAAAGGAAGAAGCTGAAATGGAGAGATTGCGCAAGGGACGCGTGACGCGGACCGATGGTGCGCCAGCGAAGAAATCGAAGAAGCCGTCCAAGACTAACTAATCAGGTACTGCTTTGGATCTCATCAACAATCGCTTTCTGCAATCGACATCTGCGTGATGGATTACAGCCGGTGGGTTAGGAGTGGCGTGCGCGTGTCCTTGTATACAAAACCTTACAAATCCTAATATACTGGTTGTTGTCATGTGCAGGCAAGAGGCGCTGCTGTTCAGAGTTGGAGTCGAGCAGCTCCCATCGCAGCGGTAGAGTGATGTTGCAAAGCAGCGTGGCAAACTCATCTAAGCAGTAGAGCAATGTCAGAAATAAGCAGTCTGCATCGATAGTAGCGAGTTGGAGTCGAGCAGCTCCCATCGCAGCGGTAGAGTGATGTTGCAAAGCAGCGTGGCAAACTCATCTAAGCAGTAGAGCAATGTCAGAAATAAGCAGTCTGCATCGATAGGAGCGAGTGCGCTAGGGAAGGGCGTGGCGCAGCCCCCTAGATGTAAACTATACGTAAATGTAAATAAACAAGTATTGCGTTCCTTTGTAACCGCCTTTCCGCCTCGAGTGGCGGACCACCTGTTTGGAGAGCCTAGCGGGCGCGTGCGCAAACCGAAGGGAGGGGGTGTTAAGCCCAGTTTGTTATGCGGTTTTGATGTAGTTATGTGGTTGATATGTTGGTTGATATGTTTGTTGATATGTTGGTATGGTTGTTATGTTACTTATGTGGTTGGTATGTGGTGTGTGCTGTCCGGGGAATGTGCAGGAAAAGGCAAAGGTCACGAGAACCAGGAAGGCCTCCGAGGTTCAATGCGATATTGAAACCTACATCATGGCTTCTCCACCAGCCTTCGATATCGACGCCGGACTCATAATACACCTCAGCAAGGCGTTCAAGCGGGACCCCCCAGCGAAGCAACGGCATGCGATGATCGTGGAGAAGGTCACCACCATTTACCCCATGCTGACGCAGAGAGAGGCGACGAGAAAAGTGAACGCTCGTTTATACAATCGCCGGGCCGGCATAATGCAGCAAAAGGGAATGACGCTGGCTCGGTTTCAAGCGGATGATTTGGCAGCGTGCAAAAACTTCAACCTTCAGGCGCTGGCGTCGAAGAGGCCCCATCTCGTGATTCCACTGACACGCGCTGAAGCGCTTACCAGTCACCCCCTCCCCATTGCGGCAGGTGGGGCGCGGGCGGAGCCCATGGCACCGAGGACGGAGGTGTCGACCCCGCCAACAAGCCCTACCACGCAGTGCGGCACGCCAACGGTGGCTGATGCGGCAGGAGAACCGGGGGGTGCACATCTGCATGGGGGGGGGCAGCAGTGTCCGGCGCACAGGCGCCCGGGGCAGAGATGACTCCGCGAACCAGCGCTAGATTCCAGCGCACGAGGCTCCGACGTGCCGCGCGCGCAACAGGCCAACGAATCAACGGGGAGCAATCCGTGGCTTCACAAGCAGCCCCAGAAGACGTTCCAGGGAGCGACTCGGCACCTGTGCGTACCAGCCCTCGGCTAAACACGCAGCATGAGAACGCGAATGACCTGCAGGTGGAGAACGATATAGCAAGTAAGTCGGCCCCTGGGACCAGTTTCCGTTGTCGGTTTGACTAGCCTGGCACCGTGTGTAGGTGGTGACGTGATGTTGACTGGTTTGCAGTTCCAGAGTGCCTTCGATTACCTGTGCGTACCAGCCCTCGGCTAAAGAACGCGTACGAGCTGCAGGTGGAGAACAATATAGCATGTAAGTCGGCCCGTGCGTGCAGTCTTTGTTGTCGATTTGACTAGCCGGGCCCTGTGGGTAGTTGGTGACGTGATATTGTATGGCTCGCAGTCAAGAGGCGCAAGCTAAGCCAGCTGTTCTTCGGGGAGGAAAGCGCCCTTGAGGGCCTGCAACGCCTGCTGCAAGACCTGCTTCCACAAGTAGAGCAGCTGGACATCGCCACCCTCGTCGCGCATGTCGCCCGAGTGCACAAGGAAACGGGGAAGCGCGTGAATATGACTGCGAAGGCCGTGTTCTTTACGGTACATATGCCTGGATTCAATCTTCTGCCTGTCAAGCATGCCAACCACTACGAGAAACAGGCCCGTGAGACGCTGGACAAGCGCTGGACGGCCGACCTGCTAAAACACAAGGAATCGTCCGAGGCGCTTGAGGCTGCCTTTAAAGCCACCTGGAAGAAGGTATCTGCAGTGCAAAGGCGTGGCGTTCCGCGAACGGCGCGCTCCTCCAAGAGCATGGCGGAACCACCGGCGCCTGCGCGTGTACAGGGCAACAAGCACATGAGCAAAATCTGCCCCGTCGGACGGAAGGCCCACCTTGTGCGCACCGGGATGTCCTCTAAGGACCAGAAGAAGCTCCACGTGAATCAGAATACACAGGCGGGGGAGTTCCTGCTGGAGGACTTCTCGCATGCGGACTACGGGGAAATATACCCTGCGGATGTTGATGACTTACATGGCACAGTGCGCGACCTGGAGATCTTCGTTGGCATGGATTGCTTCGAGCATGACACGCCAGCAGCGTGGCGCGCGCTGGGGCACCCCCCGTGATGCGGTGCCATTGCATCGGCGTGAAAGCGTGGGAAGACCGACCGGAGGATCCCGTCGGAGCCTTCGATTACTCTGTTTTCCACGACGACTTCTCCGTGGAGACTTTTGACTGGGACGAGCTGGTGCAAATGAATCTGGTTCGCGTCCCAGAGCTATACGTCACGGAGGACTACCGAGTGTGGTGGAAAAATCGCTCCGGTGACAACCGAGAACTTACAACCGACGAGTACCGAGGCGGCTTTGGGGACGCGCGGCCGAAGCATCTGCGCACCACGTCGTTCTGGGAACGGGTGTAGTGTTGATAAATCGCCGCGACGTAGTACGGAAATAGCGGACCCCGATCACTCATAGAACCCACACGACAGTCGTGTGAGAACAGACGTGGGGCACATGCAATACGCACTAGGGAGTGCGCTAGGGAAGGGCGTGGCGCAGCCCCTTAGACATCGTAAACATGCAAATATTTTTAATATTGAGAACCCGCGGAGTACATGCTCCATCTGCCTGTCGCAACTTGCCTCACGGGTTGAAAGCTTCCCTCGCCGACATGATTGCTGCGTGTGCGCCTTTCGTCCTCCTGTTGGCCAAGTGTTCACGGGGTGGGGATGAGCGGGGGGAGGCAGCGCGTGCAACCTTTGTTTGGCAACAACCATGGTGGAATACTAACGATCGTCGTATTTTTGCAGGATCTTTATACAACGTACGGCCTTAGCCTATCTGACGTCATGGACATTGCATCGGAGTCCAAGCGCACCCGCAATAGTCTACGATCAGTCCTACGTCGACGAGACGGAGCGCTCCCTGCAGATGGAGGGCCATGCCTTCCGGCGGAGCATGACCGCGTCACCAAGGTGGCGAAGACAATAACAGCGGCAAGTGGCAATGTTACTTGGAGATGGCGTGTGACGAAGCTACCTACGTGGCCGGCCAGTATTGGGGCCATGCGCATGCCTGGGGAACTGTACGGCCCCGACGAGCAATTAACGGAGAACCAGACCTCACATGGCAGCGCGGTACCAGAGAATATGTCGTTCGACCTAGAGGAGGTGCCTGACCTTCTTAAAGCAAGTGCCGATGGCTTCTCAGACGAGGAGGGACCTGACGACGCGGAGCCCGCCCAGCTATTGGGGCAGCTACGTCTGGAAAGTGATGCCACCGAGTATAACGAAAACATATTTGTCCAGGTACGTACGACAGCAACATTCTTGTGTGCTAAGTGTATTGCCAGCCCACAACGGGTGTATAAAGAACTAACAATGCGGTATGGGGTTCGTACGCACGGTTTGATAAAGCAGGCCTTCCATGCCCACGGTTGCGACCAGGCGTGGCCAACAGACTACGACATGTGGGACGAGCGCACGGCCACGGAGGCAGGTCTCATGGATGAACTCTTGCGCACGGCCGAGGAAGAGCAGGACGTGGACATGCCTCCGCCGGAGAACCTGCAATGGGACATCCGCCCAGGTGAACCGCTGTTTATTGACAATCCGGATAATGATATAACCGTTGGTGAGGCGGTCTACTACTTCATGCAGTTGCGAATGGACCAAGGCTGGTCACGGCCAGCTTTTGACAGATTTCTGAAGGTCCTGCTCATGCTGATGGGTGGGCCTACCCGATGTCGCTTGCCAAGCACCCTATATAGGATGCGGACTTACATGCAAGTAGAAGATCACATGGCATATGCGGTTCATGTATGCCCGCGGTGGTGCCGACATTTCCCCCGAGAGTCAGATCCGAGGAAATGGGACCCAATGGAGGAGTGCGGTGTGGTGCTGGAGAAAGACGAAGCGGGTATCGTTGTCAAGCGCTGCAAGGAAAGACGGTTTGAGGTTGTGAAAACCGCGGACGGGGAGAAGTTGCGCCCGAAGGAGTGGTTCTATTATTTCCCGATCGAGGATACCATCCGAAGATGGATGGAATGCCCAGAGTTTTGCAAGGCCCGTGCCCGCCGAGACGCGCGCTTACAGTGTGACTTCTGGACATCGGAACTGGCGAGAACCATAAACCGCCACGCGTCCGTTAAGGGCGCTCTCTTACAGGACGCTCCTAGGATCGAAACCCCCGTTGGAGGTGATCCTTATGTGGAATACGCCGAGCACCACGTGATGGTGATTTCCCCCGGGGCTAATGATTGTCAAGTGTTCAACTCAGATGTTGGGTGATCCCCCCCCCCACCATCTTGCACACCCCATATATACACAAGCATGTCGAACGTGCAACCAGCCGCCGCGGATGCAACTGGCTGAGCGCGTGCGCGGGGATGTGGAGTGCAGGTCTTACTCCATGGGTGTCGGGGTGGTCATCTGGTCAAAAGCGAAGACCTTCATTACTCGGTATGTATGATGGTGGATCTGGATGGTGGAGTGGCTACAGGTTATTCCAGGTAGCTTGTGGCTTGTGGCATTATTAGCTTATTATGGTGGCAGTAGCAAGCTTGCAAGGGGAGAGGGGAAGGAAAAGAGAGGGGGAGGGAAAGTGCGAGGAAGCGCGCCTCGTAAATGTGTGGCATCTCGGACTTTCACCGAGATCTCCAAACCAAGGGTTTGGCGCTCTGTTTTAGGTAACGCCACTAGCACTCTGCAGAAATCTGAAGCCAAATCCTATCGCCTATCTGTGAGGAATGGAAGGTGGAATGGGGGTGGCACGAATGCAGATGAGGCACCGTGACAAGTTTCACAAGTACCTATGGATGACAAAAGGGCCACGGCAGAAGATTGTTAATCCGTTGGTGGTATGGGGGCTCTTCGAAGACGAGATGCGCAGCCTGAGCAAGGGTCAGACGGTTGACGGAGCAGCTTTTGTGGTGCACGATGCGTTCCTCAAGAAATCTTACCAGCTGACCGTGATCCTGGGAATGGTGTATGCCGACTCCGTTATGCGGATAACGATGGGCAGGTTCATGGGAATTAGCAGTTACCGCGCCGATCCGTACAATCTGTTTGAGGGAACTGTTGGTCCGGGGGGGCGAGGGATGTATTTCCGGGGCTATTTCAAGGAAGTGGAGCAGCAAGGATGGACCAACTCTAAAGGGTCAAAGAAGGTGTGGGCGGACGATGCCGATGCAATGATCACTAAGCAGATGCACGCCTCGATGGTGGCGAGCACAGAATCGGGCGCCGAACCAGCACACGCCACAGGGAGACACGGACGAGGTGCCTTGGAGCGCATTCCGTACTTTGACCCGATGCACGCATATGCCCACCCATTCGCACATTGTGTGTTGTACGGGAATGTAAAGAGGTGCCTCAAGCTCTGGTTTGGCAAGCTGAGCAACAACACGCACCCTAGGCTGGTTCTGCCGAAAGCGATTGTTGATGAGATCCAAAGCCGGGCAGCCCTCATCCAACCGCCTCACGACATAGGCCGCCCGTACCATTGCGTGGTGAAGTACTTGGGTGCGTACACGTTCAGTCTTCCCTGCTCATCATTTCAGAAAGAGGCTCAAACGCAGCTGCAGGCAGAAACGATCCTGCTGATTCAACCGAGATCTCCAAACCGCAGGTTTGGCGCTCTGTTTGAGCTAATGCCACTATCGCAATGCAAACTGAAAAAATGTGTCGCCAAAAACATAGGGTTGCCAAGTGTTCGCCAATGTTTTCGAAGAGATACTCAAATCAAACAAACATGGGCTCTACTCCACGCGAATTTTCGCGCCGAGGAGAACGCTCGTGAGGTCGAAATAGTCCTTTTAATAGCGGATTTTCCGCTATTAAAAGGTCTGAAAACCTGCGAATCTTTCAAAAAGGAGAGGGTTAGTACAACGCGTGAAAAAACAAGCTTCTATTGTGAAACCCGAGATGCCACACAATAGAAGCTTGTTTTTTCACGCGTTGTACTAACCCTCTCCTTTTTGAAAGATTCGCAGGTTTTCAGACGCTTTAATAGCGGAAAACCCGCTATTCAAAGGACTATTTCGACCTCACGAGCGTTTTCCTTGCGAAAATTCACGTGGAGTAGAGCCCATGTTTGTTTGATTTGAGTATCTCTTCGAAAAGATTGGGGAACAGTTGGCAACCCTATGTTGTTGGCGACACATTTTTTCAGTTGGCATTGCGATAGTGGCATTAGCTCAAACAGAGCGCCAAACGTTGTGCTTATCTGAAATGACTCGCGACATGTGCAGGGTACGTGAGGGTGCGGCTGTGCCTGACCTATCCATGAACAAGCGCAATGGTGTTTGTCGTTATGGGGAGTGCGTGTGCTGTTGTGTTAGTTTGTGTAAATCGTACCCGGGGAGGGGTGTTGGGGGGCAGGTATGTGGACCATGGAGGATTTCCTGAATTTCGTGGTATACTACTCACCTTGGTGTTTGGCGATCTGCTGGTCCATTGGAACATGGTCATGGAGGCTGCCTGACAACACCTGCGGCGGGCGGTGTTGCATTACACGCGAGGGATGGTAACAGCAGATAGCCCCCTCACGGAGACGGAGGTACGGCGGGCGCGGGAGGTGGCAAAGGAGCATTTGTGGGAGCACGCCGCGATCATGGAAGATAAGGGCCCGGCGAAGATGCTTACATTCAACATGCGTCTGGCGGTGGTGCACCTGTTCCGGCAAGAATACTATCTAGGGGATGTGGGTGCGGCCATGGAGTTTTGGGTGGAACGAGGTATTCAGCGGGCGAAAGGAATCGTGAAAGACTCTCACGTCAAGAACAAGCCTGTGGAGGCCATCATGGCTATTACCCTTCGGGTGGCTTAAGCCACCCTAACAGCGATTTAGGGTGGCTTAAGCCACCTTAACGTTTTCAATTATTGCGGGAGCTATCGGTACCGGAAACTAGATTTTTTTAGCTCAAAATGACGGCGACAATGTCTTCTTTTAGACACTATATGCACTATTCGGCGAGCCCAAGTTCCCGGTGAGCAATTTTGGGAAGTATCCAAGAGGGTGCAACATTTAGTGAATTTTGAGCGATTTTTTCCGGTTTTTGCATACCCATGCTACTTCAACCGAGATTTTGAGGGTCAAGATGACCTCGGATCAAACTTTTGGCAACACACTGCAGAAAGAGCAGCTCGAGATCTTGACATCATAGGTCTCCAAATTTTGAAAAGCGCCTTCGAGGAAGCCCCCGTGAGCTAATTGGCTTAAGGTGGCTTAAGCCATCTTAAGGAAAATTGGGAAATACCCACCCTACTTCAACCGAGATTTTGAGGGTCAAGATGAACTCAGATCAAACTTTTGATAAGACACTGCAGAAAGAGCAGCTCAAGATCTTGACGACATAGGTCTCCAAATTTTGAAAGCACCGCCGAGGAAGCCCCAATGAGCCCGTCAAGTTAAGGTGGCTTAAGCCACCTTAAGCTGCGGGTAATAGGCAATCATGAATGGGACGTGCGAGAAGCTCGCCCTGGAGGCATATGTAAGCTTGCATCCAACAATGCGCTCCCTACCGGAGTTAGCCAACGAGCTTTACCCCGGCCAAGCAGCGGTCTCGGTTGGGCTTGTGGACCCAGCCGCGGAGGCTAAGACATCTCCTTGCTATTTCATGGGTACCGGCAGGCGCGTAGCTCACGACGCACCCGTCCTCGCAAGCTGCTTAGCACAACTGCAGCATTTGGTTGGCATGTTGCACCCCCGGCAGCAGGGCGCACAGGCATTATGCACGTGCGATATCATTGTGTACTTGAGGATGTCCCTGAATCTGGAGGAATTCACGTCTTCCTTGTACACGAGGGCGGAGAAGCGAGTCTCCTACCACGTTTCCATCTCGGACACTGGCTTCGGGAACATGCTCCCGACTGGGCTGGACTCCCTATCAGAATTCCCATATGCGAAGGTCCTTGCATACTACCTGGTGATAGACACCGAGAGCCAGCATACGGTGTGCCGTTTGGCCAGTTTGCGAGCGTACCGTCAGGTAGAAGATGCATATATGGAGAACCAAGGAATCGCTGTGCTCGCCAGAAATGATTACGTAGAGCTGCTACTGCCATGCGCGCTCATCGGAACGAAGGCATTATTCGTTGAAACAAAGAGTAAAGACACGGGCGACAACCTCTACCATGCGGTGCACCTGCTGCGTGAGATCCAAGGCATTCATTGATCCCCTTCCGCGCTTCGTTCAGGTAATAAGAATGTGAACTTTCCTGTGGTATCGTACGTGCCATTTTCTCGTAGGCTGCTCGAAAAAGTCACAAGCGGCAAGGGGTGTAAGTTACTGAGAATCTGGGGTGGGATGCGCAGCTTCCAGGCCTTCTCACAACTGCAACAGCGAGCAGTCCCCGACGTTCCCAACGGTGCTGCAGATCTATCTACGGCAGCAGAATCATTCGCCTGTCACTCTGCACGTGTATGTCACAAAGCCACGTGGGTCATACTACATAGATAGATAGATAGTTAACTGGAAGCTGGATGGAATGGGTTGCATCCCATAGTAGTGTACGTACCCAGCTGCTGACTGCTTGATTGAAGGGTTTTAGGGTTTTAGGGTTTAAACCCTAAATATGGAACCAGTCACAATGTTACATTTGTAAATATCTGTGCGATGGGAAGCATTGTCCTGCCTACACGTGTCTTCTTAACAGCCAATTACGTGCATGCATGTGTATACAATCTTTAAATATCCAGCATATAGCTTTCTTACACGTGTGCATATCTCCTACATTCCAGCCAATCACGTGCTTACATTTGGATAAGATTCTTAAGTTTTCTTAAGTTATCCTTGAGCCATGTGGACAATATCCTCCTACCAAGAAGCTTCCACGTACTTACATTTTCTTAAGTTCTCTTAAGTATAATTCTTAAGTATACTGTCGGCCAATAGCTAACTGTACCGATTTAAATATGCATAGTGTGGGTTTATATCGAAAACTTAAGAAAACTTAAGAAAAACTTAAGAAAACTTAAGAAAACTTAAGAAAGTACTTGCAGAAGTGAAACGCTCCTCCAATGTCGCCCAAGGCACCGAACCTCCCGCACATTGTCTCGTGTAGGATTATCGAGTTGAGAGTCGTCGGCCAGCAGCGAGCCGTATGTAGTCGCCTCGAAGTTGCCATCGTGTACTAGGTAGACAACAGTTTCCATACGGATCGGTGTCAAAATTGCTTGATGAGCTTCGAAGAAGTCGTAGGCTTCTTCCGCATTCGATGGTAGGTTGTCTCCCTCGGGGGTAACGTCAAGTGGAAATTGGTGAGGACTACGTTCCGCGTCAACAGTGACTACATCAATGAATCCAGAAATCCCGAAATAGTACCTGCTGTCGTCTAAACGAGCTGAATTTGCCGCCTCGTGCGCCTCGGGGGGCGCCTCGCCCGCATCTCTGCACAATATCGTCCCAACATGTTTCCAACATCCCATCAACATGCTGCAACCATCACGATAGCGTGCTGCAGCACTATTGCAGCGAGCCACGTGAGGAATGGTGGGAGGGAAACCATGCCCCACGAGAGTCCCTTACCTTGCACTCCCGCCGGCTAGTGGAGGGCTCGTGGGTGCCTCAGCATTGGGCGGCGGGGGGACTCCTTGCTTTGGGCCTCGTGCGCCTCGGGGGGCGCCTCGCCCGCATCTCTGCACAATATCGTCCCAACATGTTTTCAACATCCCATCAACATGCTGCAACCATCACGATAGCGTACTGCAGCACTATTGCAGCGAGCCACGTGATGAATGGTGGGAGGGAAATCATGCCCCGCGAGAGTCCCTTACCTTGCCTCTTGCATGCCACGAATCCTTTCGACAATCCGTTGCAAGCAATTAGGCACCGGTGGAACAAGTCGAAACGATTTCCCCTTAAAGGTTACCGTTGCCGGTTCTAGCTCCAAGATGTCGGAAGGTGGTAACCATGTCGGCCACGCGGTATTGTCTGGAGATAAATCGTGCGCCAATCTGGAGAAATCGTGCGGGAGCAGTCGCGTTGGCAGCCACTTATGATGCCATACCGTGTCCACTTCCACATTGTGCGCATCGACTTTCCTGCAATGTGTTCCAGGATCCCTACAATATAATCTCAATATGTATGCAACATATGGTAACCATGTTGCATACATGTAGCAAAGAGTCCTGTGAAGCAAGAAAGACACAACCTCGACGTCGAGAAGAAAGTGAAAGGGTGCTACCTCGCGGACAACTCCAGTTCCCTCGTAGATATTGGAAGATGTGGAGGCGCAATCCACGCCGAAAGGCGTTCCTTCTTCGTAATCGTTTCATACTCCGGGTCGCGGAAGCCTTCCGCGGTACTCCAACCTTCCGGGAATATGAGCTTGATATTGGGAGGGGTTTTGAGCGATGTACCCTCCTGAGCATTGGAAGGTTTGATCGGCTCTCGATCGGCTAAGCACCCGCCTTGCGCGGGATTTCTCATCGCGCGCTTGGCTAACGAAGATTGTTGTACGGGGGGGGGCGCCTTCCCTTTAACGAGGGCGGCGGCTCTAGCCGAAGGCAAGCCGGTTGGATGTCGCTCCGCATCACTTGGTGATGATGATTGAGGGGATCGTTCATGGCGAGGTCGCTTTTCACCATGAACAATTTGATCTCCTCGGACCATACTGCATTGAAGTCCCCTTTTACCACGCCCATCACCCTTCGAAAATGTACTGCAAGTATGCTGTAACATGTTGGACATATACTGCGGACATATTGACGATATGCTGAAGGAACTTTCAAGTAAAGCAATAACCCAAAAGTAGGTTTTCGGACCCCCCCCACAAAAAACGCACACAAGCTATGTCGCAAAATATAGCTCCTGAGTCCATATAACAAGTCTCACCAGAATTGAAGAACATGTTTTTTCAACTTTTTTAGGGCTCACTTCAACACTTCCGCAGCATACTGAAAGGGGGGGCTAAAGGCAGGGCTCAAGGTCTTGAGCCCTCACGTATTGAAGTGCGCCCTCACGTATTGAAGTGAGCCCTCACGTATTGAAGTGATCCCTGCCTTGAGCCCTGCAGGCGGTTGCACGCGGTTGCACGCATATTGACCTTTACAAAAATTTAAAAAACTTTTTAGAGGAGAATCTGTTCAATACTACTGCAATACGTGAGGGCTCATTCTAATACGCGACCGCTTGCAGGCGTATTGAAATGGCGTATTGGAGATGTATTGAAAAATGCTGATGTCAGCTTTGCCAGTGCCACGTCAGACGGATCTTCGCAAAACTGACTTGGCACTTTTTCAACCCATCTCCAATACGCCATTTCAATACGCCTGCAAGCGGTCGCGTATTAGAATGAGCCCTCGCGTATTGCAGTAGTATTGAACAGATTGAACAATTTTCGGGGAAACAATTTTGGAATTTTAATTTTTAGGAGAATCTGCACCCCTCGTTCGTGAATCGAACGGCCGAAATCGTAACTCAAGAAGTACCCCCAAAATGCTCAAGAAGTACCCGAAATGACCCTAAGTATGGACCGAAAAAAACTTTCAGTGGGGCTCGAACCCATCATCTCAAGTCTATGAGAGCGGCGGGTAACCACTAGACCAGTACGATGAAATTGAACGTAGTGTGTCAGAGTCTGAGAGTTCGCATTGTCATCATCGTCGTCATCGTCGATCGTGCTCGCATGACGCGTCGATCCGATGTGACTTCTGAACGGCAGGGAAATTTTTTGAACACTTCGATTTTTCTGAACGGTAAAGTTCAAACTCACGTCATTGCTCTCTTCACAGTTCGCCGTCAGCAGTGTTGCAGCAGCCTCGCCAGTGAGTTGCGCGAGTTGTGATATTTTTAATTCTCACAGGTTGCAATATGGCATTGGTTTGCAGTGCATGTTTTGGTTATGCGTGTGTATTATTTTGTGTGTGCTTCGCGCGCTCGTACTTGGCATGCGTGAAACTTTGACTAGGAGTGAACGGGAAATTCCCGCGAGTCCTTTGCACTCGAAATAGTTGGTTCAAATCCAACTCACTCCACATCCCCCTGTTACTTTCCTTTGCTTCTTTCGTTGACGACTGCTAATTTCTTTCTTCTTTACTAAACGTTAGTTGGTTGGTTTCGTTTTTCAGATCCGCTGAAAACGTTGGCGTGGCGAAGTCATATTAGGTTTTCATCTCGCGTTCATATTCGCATTTATTTGAGGTTGCTCGGTTGTTAATTATGTTTTCAATAAAGGTTTGTTTTTGCTTTTCCGCTTTTTACTAAGTGTTGGCTCTTTACTTTCCTTTTCAGATTGGCTGTTTTCGAGCAAGGCGAAATTGAGGAAATCGACCGCCTCGAGTACAACGTCAACTTCAAGCATCCCTTCAAACATTCTAGGTTGATAAGTCCTTTATGTTTTCATGGCTACTGCCCCGCGCTCCAGTACTGTCACAAGTACTTTAGTAAAACCATTATGGGGCCTTTTCAACAGGTTCCACGGGTCAAGTTACAGCTCAGAAAAATCATTTCGGACCCTTTTGAATTATTTTGAATGATAGTGCACGCTACAAGCAACTTTAGGTGTGAGTAAATCGCGTGTGCTTTCATGCTATAAAACACCAGAAAATTAATTAATTTCGAAAGTACTATCACAAGTACTTTGACTACGAAGGTGTTTTCGCTCGGTAGATGGCCATATATATTCGTATAGGGTGATAGGACTCTTCATTGGGATGTACTCGAACTGTGCAACATGCATTAACCCATGAGAATGCCGGTATCCTGCCATAACCATGGCAACCGCATCGCCGCATGTGAGATCATGATCGCCGCATGTGAGAAAACCTGATTTTTTGGATGTTTTTCACTTATAAAATTTCGAGTTCCATCGTACCGCATCCCTGATTGTGATCCCATGGAGCGAAGGTCCGAGCACATTAAGGTCTCAAAAAATCAATATTGATATCTACTTTGATGTTTTGCACACCCTAGTGCTACCTCCATCACACATCGAGCTCGCCGTGCCGTTTTCTTCTCGTGGGTATGCGCAGTCTGGAGCAAAGAAATAGCCCCCAAAATCAGGGTTTCCTTGTCGAAACCCAAAACGTCATAACCTCTTCGTTACTTAGAGTTATGTGAGTTATGACATGATATTTCATGCACATACACTCCACTTGACTAGGAAACCTTCACACATATGGATATATCATGCATCCACGACTCAAAATTGATGACTTTGATCATTACCCACTACTTTTGCAGGGTCACCATACTAGAAAAATCCCCAAAAAATCATTTATCATCAAAAGTCGTGAATGATGGGAAATTTTCATCCTTAAGACCCTATAAGTGCACGAAAATCATTATAAGTTCATGAAATATATCAGATACTCGACTAATTGCGGCGCAATGTAGGGTTGCCCTCTGCTGCATAAACGTATATAATCATATATATTGCACATTTTGCTATGATACTTCGATTAAAGTCCAAAAAAGGGCCTCGTAGTCCACAACATCGTTACAAATCATCTCCGAGCGATACTCGGTACAAGGGTGACCATCGAGAGAATCCATGGCATGCTACTTGTGTATGCGTACTAGTACACTGTCTGCTAGGCCCTGGCATCTCTTCATAACTCGAATATGCACCTTAGACATCGACCGGGGTCCCCAAAAATGGGTCTCGTAGTCCACAACATCGTTATACATCATCACCGAGCGATACTCGGTACAAGGGTGCCCGTTGGGAGAATCCATGGTACGCTACTTGTGTATGCGTACTAGTACGCTGTCCGCTAGGCCCTGGCATCTCTTCAAAGCTCCAAAATGCACCTTAGACATCGACCGGGGTCCCCAAAATGGATCTCGTAGTCCACAACATCGTTGTACATCATCACCGAGCGATACTCGGTACAAGGGTGACCATTGGGAGAATCCATGGCATGCTACTTGTGTATGCGTACTAGTACGCTGTCTGCTAGGCACTGGTATCTCTTCATAACTCGAATATGCACCTTAGACATCGACCGGGGTCCCCGAAAATGGGCCTCGGAGTCCACAACATCGTTACAAATCATCTCCGAGCGATACTCGGTACAAGGGTGCCCGTTGGGAGAATCCATGGTACGCTACTTGTGTATGCGTACTAGTACGCTGTCCGCTAGGCCCTGGCATCTCTTCAAAGCTCCAATATGCACCTTAGACATCGACCGGGGTCCCCGAAAATGGGCCTCGTAGTCCACAACATCGGTGTACATCATCTCCGAGCGATACTCGGTACAAGGGTGACTATTGGGAAAATCCATGGCATGCTACTTGTGCATGCGTACTAGTACGATGTCTGCTAGGCTCTGGCATCTCTTCATAACTCAAATATGCACCTTAGACATCGACCGGGGTCCCCCAAAATGGGTCTCGTAGTCCGCAACATCGTTATACATCATCACCGAGCGATACTCGGTACAAGGGTGCCCGTTGGGAGAATCCATGCCATGCTTCTTGTGTACCCCAACCTACCATGAGATTGATTTGTGTAAACACACTTGTAGGGTTGGGTTTAACCCGCAACTTATTACCACAAATGGCATCACGCCAACAGGCTCACACCCACAAACATCATTGGCCAACATACACCCCTTGGATATGTGTGGTCGCCCGGGCAATCTCACGCCAAGAGCTACTCCAAAAAAATTCGTAAAGATGGCCAACTGTTTGAACACCCAGTGCGGAAACCGCAATGTAACAAAAAATGCTACCCCTCGGCAATATGCATCCAGTGGGAAGGCGACAAGTGGTTTAGAGGCCAATGGCACAAAAGACAATCATGTTTGGGTCACAAAGTCAACATAATATGAAGGGCAGTATGACCGTAGCCTTAAAAGACACCGAAAAAAATTATGGCGTGAAAGTACTTGTCATAGTACTTTCGAGCTCGAAAGTACTATGACAAGTACTGTGGGGCAGTAGCCATTCAATAGAATATTCTTTTGTGCATTTCCGCTTTTTTACTAAGTGTTGGCTCTTTACTTTCCTTTTTAGATCGGTTGTTTTGGAGCAAAGCGAGATGGAGAAAATCGACCGCCTCGAGTACAACGTCAACTTCAAGCATCCCGTCAATTTTAGGTTGGCATCTTGTAAATAGAAAGTGCACGAGTAGAACACTATTTTGTGTATTGGTAAATTTGATGTAAATTTGATAGTCCCATTCGTATTTCTTTGTGCCTAGCTAGATACATGTCAATCGTAGTAAAGATGCTCGAGTGTTCCCTACTACTGTATTCTTATTTTGTTTATCTCGCATAGCATACGCATAGTGGATACATAGTAAACACACTGCATGTTGCAAATGTGCAATATGTATGTTATAGGTCTATAGTATATTTGACATAGGCAACTTTTATTTCAATACATATGCGATATGTCCACAGTATATATATAGCATATCGAATTTGCTTGTTCAATACGTATGCAATAGGTCCGCAATATATATACAACATATTGAATGTTCCGTTTCAGTACATATGCAATAGGTCCGCAATATATATACAACATATTGAATTTGCATATTCAATACGTATGCAATAGGTCCGCAGTATGTATCCAACATACTGAATGTTCCGTTTCAATACATATGCAATAGGTCCGCAATATATATACAACATATTGAATTTGTATGTTCAATACGTATGCAATATGTCCGCGGTATGTATCCAACATACTGAATGTTCCGTTTCAATACATATGCAATATGTCCGCAATATATGTACAACATATTGAATTTGCATGTTCAATACGTATGCAGTAGGTCCGCAGTGTGTATCCAACATATTGAATGTTGACTTACAATATGTATACAATATGTGAGCAATATGTCTGCAACATGCCTTCATAGTGTTTGCGACATGCATGGTGCATGTCTCCAACCCTATACTACACATGTGCTGAAGGCATATTGAAATAACTCTCTGCATCAGAACTTCAATATGTCTCCAATACGTGAGGGCTCATTCTAATACTATGTTGCACACATGTTGGAGCGCTTGCAGGCATATTGCACACATATTGTAACATTTTTTATTGTATTGAACATTTATTGTCAATACGCGTGCAATATGCCTGCAATATGTGTTCAATACGATGTATTGCACGCGTCCAGAAACGTAGGGTACGCCTGGGGCGGAATACGCGAACAAAGCTGGAGGTCTTACGCCGAACGTGGGCGTATTCCCCAACCGCTCGTGTCAACGTCACTTTCTTTCGGGTTACGAGCCCGATTATGCCTACTTGGGGGTGATCGCACCACAAGACTATCCTTTATTCCAGACACTCTTCCGTGAGCAAGTCGCCCGATACAATAATATTCAAGACCTTATTCGGGTTACTTGTTGTCTATCTAAGCTCCTCGTGGACCGTAACAAGGCTATGCACTTTTGCAAACGAGGTGCCGACGTGCACGTCGCTATGAAAGGAGTGCCTACACTTTTTTTATGCTCGACGTGTTGCACCCATATCGTGAGCACCGATAACCCTGGCTACAGGAGGTGTGTTTGGGACACAACTACAACAGACGGAACAGTTCACTGGCGCACCGAGTACCTCGACTATCTTGCGTATATGAAAGGGCAAGCTATGGAAAGAAGTTCCCTTCACTTCCTGGACTAAGAACGTATATTTCAGGTATGCATGCTATGATACGCGTATGGGCATTTACATATTAGGGTTAGTTCTGTACAAGATTCTTAGCTACCTAGTCCTCATCTGAAGCCACCTCCTCCTCTACTGGTCACACATACCTCGGCCGGTGTAGCTTCGGAGTTGGTGCTTGGATCTTTGGGTCAAAACTTTTGTAGAACACTAAACCAAAACGAACCCCCTTGAAGTTTTGGAATACCACCTCGTGATCTATCCTCCCGTCCATACGGACTATGCGGCACGTTGCGTGTTCATGTCAAAGTGCTTCCCACCCCCCTCACTGTGCTGCCTGAGTGTGACCCCAGAAAAATTGCCAAGTGCACACACGTACTGGTGGGTTATGTCTTTGGTTTCCTTGTGCCTACGCACAACGTGTGCAACTGTATGTGCATTGGGATCGTCGGTCCGAGCAACCTGCAGGCAGTAGTGTTCCCCTTCGGCAAAAACCGGGTCTACTGTTTGCATCACGGGGTGTAACATAGTGTACACCTGCAGTAACCACGGTCGGATACTTTTCCGATCACACACGGGTGTCATGCAAACACCCTTCCCCCGTAGAAAGTTGTGTGGTGTGTCAAACATCCCAAGACCTGCACCGAAGGCATTGCGGGTCCTCCCGGTGCTCCTTTGCCACCTCCGGGTACACTTAGCTGTGGTAGGATCCCGCCACCTCGTGCACTGACTATCCTCCACGGTGTAGAGGAATTCCTCTACACATTTCAAAAGCTTCATCACCCTGCAAAAGCAACAAGGCAAGGCAACAAGGAAACATGTCCAATAAATAAAGAGTTACTTTCGGCTAATTATTTTCCGCTCACGAGTGTCCCAAGTTATGAGGTTCTGTGTCGGGTAAACATGCACAAACACGTCCAAACTTCTTTCTACTTGTGACTACTACCCAAATTCATGGTCCTACCACAAGGACCAATGGGCAATTGCGGTTTCGATCACTAAATCGACTATTTGAGGCACAGGTAACATTTGCACATGATATTTATGAGTTAAATGAATTTTATTTCTTATAGCGGCGGCCCCCATGAGACTTTAGGTGTGTGGTTGAACGACACGCTTTAGGGGTGTAATTTCACCAAAAGCTTGAAGAAAATGGTGGTCCTACCACAAGGCCCACCGTATTTTGAGTATTAGGAGTCACATGCGGGGCTCACGGTGATGCTCATGGTTATACATCTTGAGTTTATGACCAAATAAGATAACTGAATCGGTTACTTCGCACCCTCATCATCATTTCCGCTCTATTTCAGCATGGCGCACGTTCAACACAATGCAAATTCCGAATTTAGTGAATTTCGGACTTTAGAAATTGGCATTCATCCATTCTAAAATGTACACGCCAGTCGAAAAATAAGATATTTGGATGATGTTAGACTTTCAGAAATTCGCAATACATATATACTTGAAGATTTAATGTGCCGCACACATCAATCTTGCGATATATGCCCTCTAGCAAGCAATTATGATGGCTGGCTGGTCAGCTCGCGTGACCACTGTTTTAGGGGGGAAACCAACGAGCCAATATATTAGAGGGGAAGCCAACGAGCCAACGAGCCAATATATGCATTCCAACCGGGCCTACCGCCCAAATATGATTGAGACATATGTATAGGTTCAATTTGATGGCATCCGCGCAGGTGTAGTGTTGATATATGATTGTTAAAAAATTATTGAAGATGAGTCACTAATTTGCCACATTTTGAATGTTCCAAAAAATCCGTTTTGAAAACTTTGAGTGTAGAGGTTTGAAATGCGTTCGTCATGGATATATGGGATGGATGTAGGCCAAACCAGCGTTCAAATAAATTAATATAGGACCTATATATACCACCTTTCATTACTTAGACACCAAAAATCACGGGAGATGGCCAATTAAATTATCGGAACAATGGTCCTCGTGGTAGGACCAAATCGTCGATTTGGTCCTACCACAAGGACTGCGGGGCAGTAGCCACTTGAAGCAGGTGAAAATGTTTTCTTTCCGCATCTTTCATGAGGAACGTAATTATTTCCCCCAACAGTCGCGGCGGGACCATCCGCGTGCCCCGCGGGTCCAGCGGGGTACAGACAACGGCAGATTGGGGGGGGAAACAGAGCGTTCCTTCGTGTGTCACTCCTCGGCGTCTACGTGGCACGGTGGGGATCCAGTACTCTGTACCGCACCAGAATCGCCATCAGCAGCCAGAGTAGCTCAACGGCAGAGCGCTCGTCCGGTATGCGAGAGGTCACGGGCTCGATCCCGGCCTGGCTCACCCCTTTTCGGGCTTCTGGTCTAGCGGTACAGTTTCTGTTGCTCCATGAATCTTGCGGTGTGCCTCTACACCTCTCTAGAAACTCATTGCACGACGTGTAGACTTGATCATTTACGGTGTCCGCGTCCGGCGTTGGTGGGACGTAAATAAACCAAGATTCCGGCTGCCCAAATGTGCTCTCGTATGGAGGGTAAGCAGCAGGGCCTAAAGAAATGCGGAGCACCAAATACTCTTCCAATGCTTGCCGGCAGTCGCTATTTGCGACTCGCTTGTATGAGTCTAGGAGTTTCACGATCACTACCTTAACGCCACAAAAAGAAGCCGCTCTAGATAGAAATGCGGCGGTGTTCGTGTAAGGTAGAGAAGACACACAAATACTCCCCTCGGCCATAGGAAATACGTGCGCATGCAAAACGTCAAGCCGGCGGCTACTATCCTCGTGCGCTTTATCTCGCAACACTATGCGTCGTGGTGCAAACTTCGCGAATTCTAGCTCAACCCTTGAGTCTATGCAGCACAAGTAATCGCATATGACTTCCCCTTTAAAAACCTCCCCTAGAATGCACCTCAAAGCAGCGTATTGCCAAGTATGGGTTGGGTAAAAAGCGGTGTGCTTGTTTCTAGGGGCGAGTGCGTACGTGCGATTGAACCAATTGTAGTTCACGCTCCTTGGGATGTTTGAACGTTGTTTTTTTCGTGGAGGCACTCTGCGTATGGTTGCCGGTCTGTAACCAGTTGGCCTTAGTCGAATACGATGCTGTGGCAAGTTTTGATCCAACTCTCCAAAAGCACGCTGGCTGCCAAATACTGTCGGTCTATCATGCGTCTGGCTGCTTGTGCCCACCGTCTGCTGCAAACTTGCGTCGTCTTCTCCATCATCGTGAACCCACACCCCTCTATTCTCATCGTATTCCATCTCAACACCTACAAACTCTTCGGTGTTGTCTGAGTCTGAGTCTGCAAACTGCTGCATTGTTTCTTGCTCTAGTTTCTGAATATCGTTTCTTCTTTTTTCAACTTCTCCCTGTAACTCTGCAATATATCTCTGCTGTGCTTCCATATCCTTGCGTACGTTCTCTGGAATCT
>LGRX02009610.1:0-57085 GCA_001247695.2 Cymbomonas tetramitiformis | reverse complement strand
CGCAGGGCCTGGTGTTCCTGCAAAAAAGCTCGGGGTTCGAGGGGTGGGACTTCCAGGTGCTGCAGTTGCCATTGGGACGTGGATCGGAGGCACTGCTGGTGAGGGACGAGAAGTTCATGGCCCTTCACCCCCGCGGCGGCAGCAGCAGCAGCAGCAGAAGCTCCCAGGGACGTCAGATTGCCTTGACGCAGGCTGACCTGGAGAAGGAAAAGCGCAGCTTGATGGCGTTCCGGTACGCCTTTTCTCAGGCAATGGGCGTCATCATTCAGCGGACGCGGGATGCGGCCAAGATGACCGTGGCGCAGATCAGCCGCGAGGGGGCTGGCGGTGGGGGAAAAGGTGGGGCGCTGACCACCAAGACCCTGCAAAAGGGTATGGCCAGGGAGGTGATCACCTTCAAGTGGTCAGGCAACCAGGAAGACGGATGCAACTTCCCGAAGCCTGAGGAGCAGAAGGCCAAGAGCGCGCAGAAGACGAGGGCGAAGAGCGTGAGCGGCCACAAGCGGCAGCGGGAGGAGAAGGTCGCGGCGGAGGAGGAAAAGGCGAAGCAGGCGAAATTGTTGGAGGATGCGGAGAAGATCATGTACGCCGAGAAGCTCCGCCTGATCGAGCTGAAGGCGAAGCATGCGGAGGAGAAGGCGCGGAGTTTGGAGAGGGCGATCGGGGGAGCCACTCCAGCTGGGGGGACCACGGAGGAGCAGGTGAAGCGGGCCGTGCTCTTGAAGGAGAAGGAGCTCCGGGCGGAGTTGGCGGAGGCCGAGCGGCAAAAGGAGGCGAAGGTGTGCGAGGAGCTTCGCCGTCAGTTGGAGCAGCAGGGGAAGGAGCGGCTCCAACTGACGGCCGAGTCCGCGGAGGAGCGAGGCCGGCGGTTGGCGGCTGAGCATTTCACCGCGCTGCTGGGGGAGAAGGACGAGAGACACACGTCCGACCTCAAGCAGGCGTTCGCCTGCAACGCCGACCTGGCGAAGGAACAGCTGAGCAGACAGGGCGCCCATATGGCGCTCATGTTCAACATGTATTCGCAGTTCACCAGCCTGGCGGCCGGTCGGTCGGGCCAAGGGGAGAACTCCGCCGCCCACGAAGGGATGGTGGCGTGTACCCAGCACCTGTTGAGCAACACGGAGCAGGGAGGCCAAAAAGGGAAGCTCAAGGAGCTCATGGCTCCCCCGGCGGTCCCCGAAAAAAGGACCCCGGAAAACCCACCGCAGAAAAAGATGCGCGGAGACGAGCTCCGCGCATTTTTATCGGCTTGCCAGAAGGCTGCAAAACAACTCGCAGCCGATCTGAAGAGCGAGAACGACGATACCGTGGCGGCTGCGGAGATCGAGCTCAACATCCACAAGGAGATCGTCTCGGGGGATGTTGATCCCGAAGAAGGCGAGGAGGGCAAGTCCGAGAAGATCCTCGAGCTTTTCCACTCCATGGCGGGGAAGTAGTTGTTATTTAGTAGTGTTGCTATTGTTTACTACTTGACTGTGCACTTCAAAATAAGTGCATCTCACAAGCATTTGTTGCTGACTTGTTTGCCACAAGCATCTGTTCTCGACTTGTTTCCCATGCATGCACAGCTCATGATCATGTTTAGTATCATTTCATAAGCATATAACAAACTATAACTCAAACCACTCCGAACTTGCTATCTGTTTCGCACTATCACGGGTTAGTCGGGTACATACGTAAGGAAACCCTATCCAATTCAAGCGACACACGGCCGTACGGGGCACCCGGCGACGAACCAACGACATTCCGGTCACTCATGATCATTTTGGAAGCATTTCATAAGCATATAACAAACTATAACTCAAACCACTCCGAACTTGCTATCTGTTTCGCACGATCACGGGTTAGTCGGGTACATACGTAAGGAAACCCTATCCAATTCAAGCGACACACGGCCGTACAGGGCACCCGGCGATGAACCAACGACATTCCGGTCACTCATGATCATTTTGGAAGCATTTCATAAGCATATAACAAACTATAACTCAAACCACTCCGAACTTGCTATCGGTTTCGCACTATCACGGGTTAGTCGGGTACATACGTAAGGAAACCCTATCCAATTCAAGCGACACACGGCCGTCCGGGGCACCCGGCGATGAACCAACGACATTCCGGTCACTCATGATCATTTTGGAAGCATTTCATAAGCATATAACAAACTATAACTCAAACCACTCCGAACTTGCTATCTGTTTCGCACTATCACGGGTTAGTCGGGTACATACGTAAGGAAACCCTATCAAATTCAAGCGACACACGGCCGTACGGGGCACCCGGCGATGAACCAACGACATTCCGGTCACTCATGATCATTTTGGAAGCATTTCATAAGCATATAACAAACTATAACTCAAACCACTCCGAACTTGCTATCTGTTTCGCACTATCACGGGTTAGTCAGGTACATACGTAAGGAAACCCTATCCAATTCAAGCGACACACGGCCGTACGGGGCACCCGGCGATGAACCAACGACATTCCGGTCACTCATGATCATTTTGGAAGTATTTCATAAGCATATAACAAACTATAACTCAAACCACTCCGAACTTGCTATCTGTTTCGCACTATCACGGGTTAGTCGGGTACATACGTAAGGAAACCCTATCCAATTCAAGCGACACACGGCTTGATGCGAGGAATTACCAACACACTAACGAGAGTGAGTCACGCACCTGATTGCAGTCCGCGGCTGTCGTCGTTGGCCGCTCGAAGCAGCCTAGGCCGCCAGGTCGAGGCGCAAGGCATCCGGGACCGTGGAACGCTTCTTTAGCAGCTCCGGCAGCTTGTTCATAGGCAACGCTTCTCCGGTGGAGGTGATGTACACGAGCCCCTCCTCGGAAACGTGCACATTCGGCACGGTGCGCACGTTCATCTTGGCAAGCTGATTCTTGTTCTCAGGGCGAGAGTCAAACTCGGCATGGAAGGGAGCGAACTCCATGTACACCGCGGCTACTTTTACGGGGAGGTGGCTGCCATCATCGTGCCCCGCCACCATGAAGTAGTAATCATGGTCGCTTGACCATTCGTCGTTGGTGAGGGCATGCACTGATCGGCCAATTGAGCCGGAGAGGACACCGCCCGCGTGCTCCATTTCGAACATTGCTCCGTACACGTTGTCCGCCCACGCAATCCCCTTACACTTCCCGTCCAAGGATTTCTTCATCTCCTTGGTCCACTTCGTTATATCAGCATCTTTGGGGAGGTCCTTAAAACGAAGGACGCTCTGAATTGGAAGATACGCTTTGAATTGGAAGATTCTTTGAAGGTCATTGTTTTGATGTTTTTTACATTATTTTAACCCCTAAACTGCGGAGGGAATTTTTTACCAAAAACGATTCTTTTGCAAATTCACTTTTATCATCGTGCATCTCGACGTGTCACGTGTGCACAATAGCATTTACCATTCGATACCCATACACAAACATTTTGGGCCATCACACACACGTAATTTCGGAAAATATATCGATATATCGAGAATATACAAGCAAAAATATCGGGTTTTTGGAGATCATGTTTCCGGGAAATGCTCTCTCACGACCACAACTTCGAGTGTTGGATTTGCCCACGTCCATCAGACTACGAGGTTTATGCATGGTTTCAGATATACAACGAGTTTGGGGGGTAAATGTCACTTATATATCGAAATACGTAGCAATATAGGTGAAAAAAACACCAAAAACGAGAAAAAACATTAGATTTTCAATGTTTTCCATACTTAAGACCAGATTTGGTGTTTTTGGGGGGAAATCTGTGTAGAAAGTCGGTGTATGCTCCACGTGAGATGCGTTGCGGTTTGATATGACAATATACAATAAAACATTTCACACACGTGGCCAATAAAGCATGTAGCACGATTTTACGCGTTTTAAAAGCGATTTCTTCGATTTCACATCACACGAGAATGGCAAACTTTGAGGTTTCACGGACGTGAGAAATGCTTCTAAGTGAGATATATATCATTGATATATGGGTAAAGTAAGTCGATACATTTTAGGAATACATGTTCAGGTAGACGTATATAACTTAGGTGAGTGATTCCGACCACTGTCCTTGACACAAGTGGCCGAGGAATGAATTTGAAAGTAAGTCCGTTGATGAGCTAGCTCATCACATAGCAGTTTATGCCAAAAAAATAGGATGGTTATAATTTTGGAAGTTTTTCTCATCGTACGAGGCGGGGTTTTCAGAATTCTTACGCGTGACTCTTAGGCATATTGAGGAGTGTTCCAAAAATCCACATATGGTATTAGATCGAGATTAAAGGTTATAAAATTGTCTATATTGGGCTCAAGGAGGGGTAACCCGCCGTAAGAACGCCTTACGGTGGGTTAACCATAGCGTAGTTTGTTAACACCATAATGCACATCGAATGGTCTCAAATATGGTCGATCATACACTGGACAAAATCAACGAGCTGACTGCGCTGGTTCAGCAAAGGTACGAGGCGGCTACGCCGGTGGTGCAGCGGCAGCAGGACACGCCGCAGCGGCAGCACGGCCAGCGCCGGCAGCAGCAGCAGCGCGGGCAGTCGCAGCGGGGCTTCCGCATGGGGGTCCAATCCCCACCGGCAGTGGGCTACGATCGTGACGAGCAGCGGGCGAAGCCGCTTTGTACCCGCTGCAAGAAATCCGGTAAGGAGCTGTACCACTTCTACCGCGACTGCCCTCTTGGCGGTCGCCAACATCCCCCCACCTCAGCCGCGGCTTTTTGCGTCCCCATCGACGAGGAGGATGCGGAGGGCGTGCATGCACTCGCCATGTGTGCTGTTTTTCAGGAGGCAGTGGATGATGAGGCTGAGGCGTTTGCCCGTGCGGCGACGGCGTACGGTCCGCCAGCGGTGCTGTGCGGGGGGGTCTTTGGGGGCATCGACGTGTCGGCCTACGGCTTCTCCGTTGACGCGGCGCCACCGGTGACGGCTACGCCCGGTGACGACATCCTCCAGCGGCTGGACGACCTCGCGGCGGAGGTCAACGCGGCGGTGGAACCAAAGGTGCATTACACTCACGCGTCTTTCCCGCCTCCTGACGGCATCGAGCAGCAGGCTTCGGCTCTGGTGTGCGGACCGATCCGCCGCAGCGGGGACCACGCCAGAGGAGCAGGTTCCGGCAGGTGGTGCGGCGGCATCGGCATCCGCCGTGCCGGCCCTTGTGACAAATTCCTAGGTAGCCAACACTGGACTGTGACTGATCCGTAAGCCTGTGCTGTGACACACCGAGTGTCACAGGTAGCTAGACTCGAGACCGTTCTGTGAAAACAAACACACAGTGAAGCACTACAAGTCAGGTGCTACGCTCGCATATGTCAACCGTGAAACTGTGAAGCTATACACAAGATAATACGAAGTGTTATAGCTTCCGCCGAAAGAATGTGATGACAGCCCCTAAGGTGTCGGATGTGAAAATGACAGATGCTATGAACTGTCTGACTACCGAAGTCGATATCGGAGATGGCGCTGATGACAGTGAAGAAGTCATAGTAGTCGAACCATATCGGTGATGACACGGATGATGATGACACTGTCGGCGTGCCAAATCCAGCACACCACCTCGAGTGAGGTGGGCAGACCAGAATGAATACACTCATACCAATCTCCAGTCCAGACCAGAAGAAACCACAATCATGCCTGCCAGGGCTGAAACCCCCAAAAAGCTGGACAAAGTCCACACGGTCCTGGCAGGCCTATCAGCTCCCTGTCTCTAGTGCCACTCCTCCACCGGGGGAATAGAATGCCGTTGTGCCCTGAGGGTCCGCACACCGCGGTGCCATGCGGCCGGATGCTTCGTCAGGGATATGACAAGGAGTACCCGAAGGCAGGTCCAGGTCACCCCGTCACCGTCAGACTTACAGACAAAGGAAGATGTAGGGAGGGTCACAGCGGGTGGAGGCAGAGGCTCTCACGTACGAGACAGGTGCCGGTCACGGGTCCCCGAAGGGTACATAAGGTCGTAGGAGTCAAGGTACGGCATGCAACATTCACATAACAGGTCTTGTGCATGCTTGCTAAACCTCTAGGCTAACTGTCATTCTATCGGTTGGTTGTATTCTGCATATATTTTCAAAACCAAATCATAAAGTACCTGCAACAAAGTACCTGCAAAGCACAGTCAGATACAAAACCCAAAACAGGACAAATCAGAGGGTACTCACAGTCAGATCATGCTGCTGCTTTCTGAGTAGGCCTCCATGTCGAACACGCTATTCGATGAAATTGACATTAGGGTAGATAATTGACATTAGCTGTTTTTGGCGATATTTAGAAAATATATGTGCTGAAAATGTTGATGTTGAAAATACTTTTGCTCGCAGGCCTCCGCAACGGTAAAATTACAAGACACGTACGAAAATGTTTCCAAGACACGGTGAAGCATGCAATTTATTTTCTGTGCGGTAAATGGTAGCGAGCATGGCATACGAAAGAAATGAGCAATTGCCATATCAGATTTCTCTAATAATCGTATTTACATTATGTACATATATTTTGTGCGTCTAAGCCAGCTGATGCTATTCACATTTCAACATCGCTACCGTCGTCTAGCTCATTTTCCTCGTTTTCGCTATTGTCTTCATCGCCTACTGTTTCTTCCACTTGCCCGTTATCAATTCGTCTTTTCTTGGCTCTTTGCGCCAGCAGTGCGACTATAAGTTGCCCATACTGCTCATATGGGATACAACCTTTTGCTTCGTTAGCTGCGATGTTCCACGCTAGCAATATCTCTGCACTTTTGAAGGGCTCAGTTGACGGCGTATCGGATGCGTTCTCCCAGAAGGCTCCCGCTTTCGCTGCCAACACCTTTCCGAGTCTTCGCTCCTTAGTGTCCGTGTATGTCTTCACTTTCAGGTACTTGTACTTCAACTCCTTCGCGTAAGGAGAAAGTCATGGTTACCCTTAGTCAGCATTCTGTCAATCATACTGATACTGAAGGGAATGTTACCATAGAAGAACTGACCTGTCCACTGCTTGGTGTGACAATCATCTGATATGGACCAGTGCTCAAGAGCCGGATGATTGTTACCCTCGCCAACAGGCAGGGAGTCCCCATACATAGATACATCAAAAGCCGGAGTACCAAGTTTAGCTGTAGCTGTAGGAGAGCCGTGAGTAGTAGCCCATTTAGTATACTCGCTATTACTCCACTGCCAGTCCGATGAGTCTCCTGTGCGGGTCCTGACAGCTGCTGAGCCGAAGTGGTGAGTATGCGGGTGCTGTGGCTCATCCCAGAGGTAATCCACCTGATTGTATGTGATACGGTATGTCCTGCCTGAGTCCAAGTGAGTATAAGTCATGCTGATGAAGTCTGGAGAACTGAAGCCGTGTCTGAGCATAACCCGGGTAGATAGAAGGGTCCTGGCGCCCTCTTTGAAGTGGCAGCCAGGGATAGAGTACTCGTCTATCTCCCCTGATAGTATCTCACGACCGTATAGGTGTAGTGTGCAGGTCCCGTCAGTTCGGGATACAGGACCTGTCATCACCGTGGAGAAACCAATAGTGGAGGAGGTGTCCAAGGCCGAGATCCTGGACCTGGTGCCTGTGATATTTCCAGTGGCACCAGAGTCCACTACAATGCCATCGCAGTCCCGTGATAGTGCATAGGCCGAGACAACCGGGCTACAGGTGAACACTAGCCCGGGTGGTGGTGTGCCGTGTGCTGTCCAAGTGAAGCCGAGCCACCATGACATGTGCACCACGGCACCACCGACGGTGATCATGAGATCTGCCAGGTGTGAGGTGGTCTCGAGGACACTGCCAGTCTGATGCCAAGCCACTGAGCCAACACCACCGACACCTCTGTCCACTGTACTGTCGCCTGATATTGACTGGAAGTCCATGAAGAATAGAAACAGACACTGAATGATAACTGCCAGAATGGTTGCCAGGGTTAGAGCCGTGAGGTGTCGGGACCGCCTGCGGCGGCCCTCACTGTCTGCTGTTATAGTTGACCGGAATAGCTGTATTTGTGAAGCGGCATCGGGCGGCATACCCGAGCTGGTGAACTGGCCGTGGTCACTGTGAGGGTCTCCCGGGCCAGGTCCAGAGGAAGAGTGTCCAGCCCCAGAATCTGACCATTCCCAATCACAAGAACCACTGTTCCCATTATTGTCACCAGCCCAAGTGCCACCATCAGAGCCCCAATCATACGGTATCCCCGTCCCCGTCCCCTGGGCCCCTCCCCGTGGGCCCCTAGGTGACAGCAGTCTCAGTCCGTCCGAGGCATCCTCCCGTCCCTCAAGCATGCTCACATCTGCCATGGCACAGCCTAGGAAGCCGAGGACAACAAGTGTGGAGATGAGGGCATGTCTGTAGAAGGGTAC
Organism: Cymbomonas tetramitiformis; assembly: GCA_001247695.2. NCBI lineage: Eukaryota > Viridiplantae > Chlorophyta > Pyramimonadophyceae > Pyramimonadales > Pyramimonadaceae > Cymbomonas > Cymbomonas tetramitiformis. The sequence continues at coordinate 48,769 of LGRX02009610.1, read as the reverse complement.
ACCACCCCTACCTACACCCCTACGCAGGGCAGGTCCAGTGGCGGGTGGTGGAGGGTCATAGTACTGCCCTCCCCCTGAGCCACGGGGCTCAGGGTTGTCGTGCTCGTCCGAGGCCCCGACTACGGACCCCGCAGACACCCCGTGTCCGCTGGCAGGGAGGTCCATAGCCGTGGCATATACTCCAGCTCCTGCGGTGACAGAACACGGGCCAGAGCTGGGGGGGAAGGGCACTACCGGAGGCGGTGCTCGTGGTACCCTCGAAGTCGTTGCGGCCGAAGCCGGCAGGGTGTCGTACCACTGGGTGGGCTGAGTGTGATCCTCACACCACAGCCTGTCCCAGTGGTCCTGCTCCCTGTCGGCGAGGCCGGGAGGAGTAACAACCTTTGAAACCCGTGAGGGAAGGGACCGCCGAAGCTCCACGGAAGGGCCGGGCTCCGGTCCAGCCACAGACTCCAGCTGTGAGCTCCAAGACTTCGGCCCCCAAGCCCTTCCTTCCTCCCGGGTCTCACTGAGATGTTGTTCGGTCATTGACTGAAACCGAAGGTCACCTGCCAACACCATGTCAGCGAACAACCCGGAGCCAGGCTCCAGGGGTGTCTCGTGTGCGAAGAGCGCTGACACGGGGTGCATACAGGTGTCCCCATGCTCGGCATCGCCCGGAGTGTCACCCGATAACGGTGCGGCAGGATCCAACGTCTGTGCGGTCCCGTCTAACACCACACCTGCGTCGAGATGCGATTGAGTAGACGCAGGCTGTGGGTCACACGGTGAGCATGTGATGCTCGGGTCCGCACGGTAGAACGGTGAAAGATCAAGCGGTGTCATGGCAACGGCAAAGTCCATGCGGGCATCGGCCGGTGGGGTTGGCGTGGTGTCACGATCGACACCACCCACCCCGAAGCTGCCAAAATGAACTCTCCCTAGAGAAAGGGAAGAGTACGGCTCCTGAAGATCTTGCTCATCGTAGCCAGCCTCTTCCCCTGCATAGCAAAAGGCTTGAAACTTTGCGGCAGCCTTTCTCTGGAGTCGATCCCATTCCTCATGTTGCTCCTGAGTGTAGGATTCAAGCTCCCAAGCATCCCACTCAGAGTCAGTCCACTCCTGTGGTGCCCAAGCGGGTGCATGAGAGGCCTCATCCCCCTGGGTGAGGTAGGCGGCAAAGGACAGGGAGCCGTCGTCAGGGTACGTGCACACCGACTCCGATGAGTCACAAATGTCTGGTGTGCCGTGCTCCCAACAGACTGCCTGAAAGGCCTCCTCCGAATGCTCGTAAGCTGCCTGGTAGCGAGCTGCCAGAACATCGGTGAAGGCCCCTTCGGCCAGAGCCTCGGGGTCAAGCCGCATGGAGTGTGCCGCCAGGTGCTGCATGTGTGTACAATCTGCCTGGCGGTGCCTTCCACCGCAGGACCAACAGTTGCCGTAGAACTGTTTGGAACCCGGGTGGAAGGTGACTCGGGACTTCTGCTTCTGCCCCTTGCCCTTCTTGCCCTTGCCTTTGCCTTTCCCCTTCCTGCGGATTCCCTGCGGCCAATTCCCCCCCTTCGGCAAGGGGGAGGCAGCAAAACGGAAATTCTTCCCCTTCCCCTTAAAGGGGTGAGAAGACCGTCCAGGATAGTAAACATCACGCGGGCGGGTAGGGCGTAGGTCAGGGGCTCCCCTGGGGTCCAGACCGCCACGTTCACCGTGGCGGTGCCCTGCATCATTGTAAAATGCGCTTGTCAGTTGCTTCGCTTTCCCTAGTGTGTTGTAGACCCGCTGAATCGCGAGTCCACAGCTCACCAGGGTCAGCTCTGCCTGTGTTTTGACCTTTTCAATCGCGTAGTCCTCGTGCACCTGTTTGTAGGTGACGGGACATGTACGACGGAGGAACAAACGTACAGCATCTTCCCTCGAGATGTCGAGGCTGGAGTGTTGCCCCAAGTCCGTCGCAGCGTTACTGACAGCGTCAGTGAAAGCTTTGATGAACTGTTTGGGGTTCACTCCTGCCGGGACCTCTACTGTGGGTGTAAAGATGAAGTCAGTCTTGTCAAAATCCTCCAGGTCAGGCATCACGTCCCTGACTAAGGCAGTTAAAATAACTTTGCCGTCGTCAGGGAAGTAACGATGTGCTTCCCGCACTGAAGCGAGCGCTGGACCGCCACAGAGATACTCCAACAACTCCTTTAGGAGTTTGTTTGCGTTGGGCATCACTGTGGCGGTGACGTCGTCCAGCCGGAAAGCATGTGCGAAAAGGGTGTTAAACCGCGTGAGGCGCGAGGTAAGCTCTTCAACGAGGGAGTCAAGTAGTGAGCGAGCATTAGACTCGTCACCACAAAACCTCCACTCGTCGATGGCATCCCCTTTGCCACACAACTTAGATTTAATTCCCCTTACAAGCGCCTCGATCTTCTGGTGGTCATCCAGGAAAGCTGCCGACTCAGAATCAAACTTCTTTTCAGCCGCTGATTGTTGAGATGAAGCCGCTACCGGTGTGGGCACCAGTTGATCGAATTGCAATTGCCTCTTAGAGGCACCAGCCGGGTGCGCTCTCAATCTCGCTGGCGCCATCAGTTGGTAAGGTGTAGAGGCCATGCCGAAATTTTACAGTCGCGGTGCTCGAGCGTTAGTCAATAAAATCCAAGAATTCAAAATGTTCGGTGATCAAGGTTCTAAAAAATGCACTACAAAGTTCTCGCCAAGAGAAAACAAATTTACACTTGAACAATCTATAGAAAATAAGGGGAGGGGCTTCAAATGCGGGGTCAAAGGTTCAAATTTTACAGCCGCGAAATAGGGTAGGGTAAGAGAGGGTGGCGATCGTGTCGTGAGGCTTGATGTTGACGCGCGTGCTGCTTCGGAGACTGCGGCTAGCTAGACCGGTCCATCTTAGTCCTAGGCAATTGTGCTCACGAACGGAAAATCATCCTCTCTCTCACTCTACCCCTTTCGTGACTAGTGCGTCCTAGAACCTCATGCCCCGATCTTCAGCCCCGAGCCCCTATAAAGGCTTTAGCCAGCCATAATTGGCGGTTTTAACTAACCACCTTAGGCCGGTGGTGGGCGCAAACCTGTGAAAACAAACACACAGTGAAGCACTACAAGTCAGGTGCTACGCTCGCATATGTCAACCGTGAAACTGTGAAGCTATACACAAGATAATACGAAGTGTTATAGCTTCCGCCGAAAGAATGTGATGACAGCCCCTAAGGTGTCAGATGTGGAAATGACAGATGCTATGAACTGTCTGACTACCGAAGTCGATATCGGAGATGGCGCTGATGACAGTGAAGAAGTCATAGTAGTCGAACCATATCGGTGATGACACAGATGATGATGACACTGTCGGCGTGCCAAATCCCGCACGTTCCGACTCCGTGACCGTTCCGGGTATATCTAGCTTAGGGTTTATTTCTTATGAGAGTTTATCTATATTGGTGCACGGACTGTCTGATATCTTGAACCGGGATATTCCAGTACGGATCGACGGTGCGTACCAATCGAGGACAACGGTGCTCGGATGGTTGGGAGGGCACAGCGGGGCAGAGGGCGCTCCGACAAATGTGGGGAGGGCAAAGGGCGCTTAACAGAATACCGCAAGCAAGGTGGTCGCGGAATCAGAGAAGGCAAAACCAGATGAGCAACTACCACCAAGTGGTCAAGCCCATAACCTCACAAGAAGACCGACTGTATATATATATATATATGCGGTGGTGGATATACAAATTATACATATATTCGGGGTCTCACAAAAACATTGTGCAGGAGGCAGTGACGATCACGCAGTCTAAGATGAGATAATAAAATAACTTAGGTGTTTTATTATCGGTCGGAAGTGACGGCAGGCAAGATTCAAGTGACACCACAGGGCGAGAGGTGACACAGGAAGAGACAAACACCCCCCGTTTATGGGGGGGCGAAAGTTTATCTCTCCATGACCCCCCCCCTACTCTTGTTCCCAGAGTTTCTCCGAGCGCGGCCGTTGCGCGGCCTGAGACACGCGGGGGTCGACGTTACAATTGATCGAAGAGGCTCGGAGAACGATCTTTGGGAACAAGGTGGGGTTATGGACCCCAAAAATGTTACAAATCCTAAGTATATTTTAGTCCGTAGGCTCAGCGGGGGACAAGAGTACCCCCCACCACGACAGGTACTAAGTCGGACCCCCTCCACCTTCAAAATCGCCGTTTCGCAAGGTCCCAAGTCCCCCTATTGTTCGGTCATAAATAATTCCAAAATATCGAGGATTTCAACCCTTTTTTCCTTCCGTGTCCACGTCGCCAGCCTCGCAGTATCGATGTCAGGGCGGTGGGTGTGATGTGACACGTGTTTTATGGAAACTTAGGGGGTGTATACAACCCTAGGGTGATCCACATCCCCCGACAGGACGACACGTGCCGTTGCTGACGTAAGCACGAAAGCATTCATGTTCAATATCCACACTTGTGACTGTTCATGTTTTTAAACTGTGTACTGTCGGTGTGTCATACGACAGGACAGTCGCAGTCGTGACGATGAGTCAACAGTCGAGTGTACAAAACGTGCGTCTGCCACTAGCGGTGCCACTAGCTACTACAAAATACCGTAAGTGTCTGCACAAAATGGGAGACGTTTGAATTTTGAAGGGCATACGCAAGGTGAGAGGAGATTCAGGCTTGATTCAAACGCACACGTTCGGGCGATTGTAGATGGTGCGCGGGCAAATAAGAAACGTGCGTGGGTGTAGCGGGCACAGAGGGAGTGAGTGTGAATAGATTTTACTTAACGTAGAGCGTATTGGTCAGGGTGTTTCTCGAATTCACACACAGAAAGCGCGGCGCGATGAGTCACGCCCACGAGTTATTTTCTCACAGACCCCAGCCGGTAATTTCGAGGCTCCAAGTCTGTCGTTTGCAACGTTCCAGTTGCAATGGTTTTGCCAGTGTGCCGCGCTCGAAGTGTACTGTGTCAAGAATCCATGGAAGGAAAGCTCAGTCTACGATGCTGTCGTCGTGGCGCTTGCAATCACCGGTAGAGAAGTTTCGTTGGGCCACGATGAAGAGGGCAAAACGCCAGGGCAACATGGCATTGCGGCAACACGGAATCTGCCGGGCACAACGGGAGGTCGAATCAGATAAATTAGATTCTAGAGTGCGGACCGGTGTGGTGGAGGCGTTGGAGGCCTTAGGTGCGTGTCTAAACCGATCTGTTCGTACCTATCCGCGTTGTTTAGTTGGCAACATCTTCGGTAAATCAGCGGAGCATACGTTGCCCTTTGATTTCTTAGAGCCACTTCGCACCAAGTGGGATAAAGGGCTGGCAAGAGGGAGAACCGGGGAGAGAGTTGGGGAGTAAATTGGGGAGATCGCGGAGAACGCTGAGTTTAGAAAATTATCTCTAATTGCCCTCCCCAAACACGCGTTCGCACCGCCTCTGGGACTTTCTTCAAGGACCCCAGCTCATTATCATTGGCAAGTTGCGCGGCCTCGTTGTCTACGTTTTGAATTTACAGACACTGACACCAACCAGGTTGGCGACCGTGTTCTTACCCTACTTTCTGCAGGCGAGCGTGTGACGGTTGGTGATGTCGCTGCGAGGGCTGGCCTGAAAGTGACCGAGGTGGAGGTAGGTATGCGGACGATCGCTGCAGATACCTTGGCTACGCTCGAGGTGCGAAAGCGGCCGCCGCATCTCAACCACTGAAAGTGTCCGCCCCGAATGGCTCAGCTTCCTATCCAGTCACGAGACAGCTCTCCAAAGTCCGCTTAGGCAATCAACAGTGGCTTGTTGCGTTCTCTACAGTGCGGCTGGTTGGCGGCTGTTGGATCAGGTTTCCGACTCAGGAGAAATCGTGTATAAGTATCCAAAAGACGTGCGGGGAGCCCTTCGCGCCAAGAGCTTCGCATTCCGTATAGAACCACTCCTGGAGAAAGTCGCGGTATGCTCGATGCCCATTTTTAAGGCCTTAAATGCATCGTTCAAGGTCTTCCCGTCTCATGCATAAAAAACTCTGTGACTCTCGATGTGAGATTCTTCGTTACCCACGTCCGCTTTGCTTCTGCCCTCAGCAGATGCACCTAAGCACAGCCCATAACAACCCAACACAACGAACTTTCTGATAATATTTGGAAGATCCTCTCTCAACGTGGTCCTATGTTTGCTGTATCTCGAGTATCTGGATCAAGAACGGAGTGTTCTATGTTGTATTGTTGTACAGGAGGCAGCTGCATTCGGCGTGCGCGTTGCCTTCGGCTCCGCCCTTGTCATCTCGGTAATCCTAGTTTGGGTAACAATCATAGTCCTGTTGAGCCGGGGCAAGAGCAGCAGAAGGTGAGCAAACATCGTTATATCTCTCTCAGACACATCCAGTTTCTTATTCTTGCCCCCGTCTCGGACTGTCCATTTTCCAGCTAGCTGTTGTGGTCGGTGGTGGGTGCCTGGTGCTGAGTCTGTTTGGAGAGAATGGGAGATGGAAGGGAAACTTAGTCACCTTCTGAGGACAGCGAGGAGGCATTTTCAAAGTGTGCTGCCTCGCGTGGGCCTCCCGCGCTCGATGGGAGCTGAGTGGCGCACGCGAGTGCTCAAAGCCTGAGAGCAGTAAATTTATGTGGCCTGGATCTCACATAGTCCTGTATCATCTGCTGCAGCTCGAGCTCAAGATCATCTGGCCGTGGCATGTTTCGTCTTCCGTCATTTAGAAGGTATCATGTGCTCACCAATCTCACGCCTGCAGAACTGGCTTCCCCTAGAGTGCTCCAGCCCAGGACATCCCAGGGAAATAACCTTCGCCTAGAGTGCTCTCACCATCGAATCATTTCACGTGCCTGAGATGGGGCGCTCTCACCCCTCTCTGCATTGTAGGCGTTTTGAGTTGGCATAAGGCACTCATAGCTGCGGAGAGGGGGTTGTGAGGTGGCATAAGGCACTCATAGCTGCGGAGAGGGGGTTGTGAGGTGGCACAAGGCACTCATTGCTGCGGAGAGGGGGTTGTGAGGTGGCAGTGGAGGCGGAAGGCGCACATCGAGCAGGTCGAGCAATATGAATTTCCTTGAAGCGGTAGGTGCATGGAGAGGGTAGATGATGTTGCTATCGACCTTACTCTCCCACGACAGTTAGGGTTTGGGGTGCACATCCACCCCGTCGATGGTGCACGACGTGCATGGTGCCGAGCAGTGCTCGGCGGTCCAGTCGTTTCGTGCGCCGCTGTCTTCCGGGTCCGACTGGAAAAACACGCTGTCATACTCGCGTGTTGCGGTGATGGTGGGTGCAGTTGTTGAAATGACCACAACAGCGCTGCAATCTTGCGTCCTTCCGGGATACTGCGCATGGCGCAACTGTTGATATGCTTCGCTGATCCTCTGGAGCTTTCCACCCGTCCCCCTTTCGCACAGGTGTTCTCCTTCGTCTTCGGTGATGGCGATCCAAACGAAGGCACGGACGAGAAGCGGTGGTATGAAGTTGCTCAGCTCATCCGGAACAACAATGGGGTAGTCACCGCTGAGCAGGTGGGCGCCTGCAATCACCCGCATGCGCTCGCGTGAGGCCGCTTGGCAGGGCTTGATGGAGTGTTACCCCGCCGGCTTGTCTTCTCACAAGTACAAGCAGTGGCAAGTGGTCATAATTGCCGATGACTGCCAGGCTCCGAGGAGTCCAGTGGCAAGTGGTCATAATCGCCGATGACTGCCAGGCTCCGAGGAGTCCAGTGGAAAGTGGTCATAATCGCCGATGACTGCCAGGCTCCGAGGAGTCCAGTGGCAAGTGGTCATAATCGCCGATGACTGCCAGGTACCGAGGAGTCCAGTGGCAAGTGGTCATAATCACCGATGACCGCCAGGTACCGAGGAGTCCAGTGGCAAGTGGTGATCATCGCCGATGACTGGCCTCAAGAGAGCTTGTCCACACACAACACGTTCAGTGTTCCACAGGGTTGCCCCAAGGGGCTGAGAATGATAGACTGATTTGCCCCCCTCGGACCTTACGCGCCCGCCACCAAACTGTGCTTGCAACCCCCTAAACTCACCTCCAACTTTATGGGACTGAAGGCTTCTCATTTACAGACGGAGGTTGGTGGGCTGGCTTTTGTTGTTGGGTCTCATTTTGTTCAATGTGAACATTGCCCACCGGGAAGGCATACCACCCGCTATTATGACCCAGACTCCATTGGAATTGGTGACAAATACAGCTGTGCGGAATCTGTGACAGTTTTTATTCCCCCTCATGCGCACCGGCCGAGTACTGTTGAGCGTGCACCTGATTGGTGGAGGCTGCCTTCGAGCTGCCCTCCTCGTCGTTTTGTGTGCGTGATATTGTGGCGCGAGTCCGTCCTGCGCCCGCCTGCACGATGACATCTCCCGTGAGTAACCTGCGAGGCTGGCTTTGGGAGATTAGGCAGATTTGGGATGGCTGACGAAGCTCGAGGCCCTCGTTCAATCTGGCTTGTTGTGTGAATGCGCTGCTGGTGGCTCTTTTGCCTCAGAGATTGCGTAAAGCTCAGCCACGGGGTAATTTGGGGCTGGACAGCTGGCGCCATGGCTGGACCTGCAGAGCGAGCCAGACCTGGAGGGCCTCTGCCCTGACGAGGCCCACGTGGTGCCCGTGCTCCAGAGGTGATCCCCCTCTGTCCCTCCTTCCGCCCCCTTGTCAACAGCTAACACACACACAGATGGTCTGATTGAGGTGGCATGGTTCGGGTGTGGGGGAGGTCAGATACGAGGGTGAGCCTGTGGTGAGCGAAGAGGGCCGCCTGCTGTACTGGTTTCCACGGCTGCAAAAGAAGGAGAATTTTTACAGCGATTATCGGCCATCGGCGGTGTTTCAGGAGCGGCCGTGGACCTTCAGCCTCGCCGGTGGTGGCCAGATAGCCATGGTGGTGCTCCTGGGGCTGGCCAACATCGGGGGCATCGTCTACCTCACCTCACTAGTCAAGACCCTGGGGATAGCACCAGACGTGCTCTTTCAAAATGGCTTTGACATCGTCGACCTCACCATCTGGCTACTGCCGGCCTTGCAGGTAAACGCCTCGCCCTCTATCCGGCCTCCCTCCGTCCAATCACGTCTCTTCAGACCAGCGCAGGTGCCGTTCCTCCGCCTCTCCGCGATGGCCCAATGACGTCCTGCTTCCTGCGGGGGCCGGCGCTGAGCTGCGGCGCTGAGCTGCAGGCGGATGCACGGGGAGAAGACTGTGTGTTTCATAGGTACAGAGAGGGGCGGGCGAGGCGTGGGGGATGGGCACATGTGACACAGGTGTACGGGGCGAGCTTCTTCACCATACCCTTGGTGCGCTCCCTCGGGAATGCGCTCCGCAACCGCGGGATTCAGCGGCGCAATCAGATGCGCACGGACGCCTCCAAGTCCCTCGAGGTGATCGATCCAAGCGCCCCCCTCTGCCCACCTGGCGCGGAGCTCTTTGCCTCGGCGCCTCCTGTGATGGTTCATCCGATCTAAGGTGCATCCAACCATGCCAGCCAGGTGCTTGAAGGCTGGCGTGCACTTGATCTCTGCTTCAGGCTCGGGGCTCGTGCTGCTGCCCTGACGCTGTGAACGCTGTCCTCTCTGGGGGCTCTGGGGGCTCGCCGGGCTCCGAGGGATCCGAGGGCTCGCCGGTTTGAATTGTGTTTGTATGTCAGAGGGAAGTAGATGTCGGCAAAATCATTTACTGCTGTGCGGCGCGTCCAATGCCTGAAGGAAAGAGGGAAGGGGAGAGCAGTTGGAGCAAACAAAGCGCAAGATAGAGAGCGCTAGACAGCTGGCAGAGACTAAGGTGTGTGTCGTATCCTTGGACCGACTCCTTTGGCACCCCGTAGCTGCAGAAGACTAGCTGCACTATATACCCACGCCGGGGATCAAAGGATTCAGCACGCACTTCGGGACACTTATCCGGATTCTCCAGAGGTCACTAGTGAAGAATGGGACCCCCTAAGCCTCACTGAGCCACCTGAGCCCCTCTGCATCTGCACCGCCGGCGCCCTGCTGCCTTGTGCCTGAAGCCGGTTCATCCCTGCCCCCCGAGCTGCGCGAGCCATATCTCCACCACCAAGCCCCCGCGCGTGTGTGTGTGATGTTTCATGCCAGCAGGGTCCGCTTACTCCGTTACCCAGGGACCAACAATTGTTGGGCGATGATCGGTCACATCGTATCATCCTTCCATGCTGCCTTGCATCTGGGTTGGGAGTATGTATGAGTTTGTGGTATCTTGTCACGGCCCCGCCCTGCTCTTGATTTGCTTTTCACATCCACTGGGATGATGATGGGCTGGCTTTTGTTGGCCGATCTCATGCCGTTCAGTGTGTGTGTGTTTTCCCTTGATTTTTGTGGGGAGCACTTAGGTGCCCGCATGTTTCCTTTTTTTGACATGGGGTGTCCATGCTGTGTGGTGTGACTGCATTCATGACATAACCATGGACCAACAGGTCCCATCCATCGACCGGGAGCCACTGGGGGGCATGCCACCAGGGTCCGCTTACTCCGTTACCCAGAGACCAACAATTGTTGGGCGATGATCGGTCACATCGTATCATCTTTCCATGCTGCTTTGCATCGGGTTTGGGAGTATGTATGAGTTGGTGGTATCTTGTCACGGCCTCCTGATTTGCTTTTCACATCCACTGGGATGATGGTGGGCTGGCTTTTGTCGGCTGATCTCATGCCATTCAGTGTGTGTTGTGCCTCTTATATTTCTACTGCCCCACAGACTCCCATGTTTCGATAATCTGTCTACTATCCTGTCTGTGAAATGGCCTTTGCCCCCTCAATTCTATTTGTAAAATGACCTTCCACCCCCAATTCTGCAATCCTCCACCTTCATCCCTCCCTTCAAACCAGCCACATGTTGCCCTCCGTCCCACCTCTGGGAAGTTGACTTTAGTCGACTGCTGGTACTGAGTAGCACTAAGATAGGCCGATGAGTACATATTTTATGATCCGTGCGAGAATGCATGACAAAACTTTTCGAGCTGTCGCGAGAATGCAATATTTAACTGCATCGCCACTTCTTCACTGATGTGGCAGTTACTGAGGTTAAGAAGGCCGCAAGGTTCGCAACGAGCAGGTTTCCTTCTTGGCTTAATTGTGAGCAAATGAAATTGATGATGTTTTTTTTTTTTTTGTTTTAGAACACAATATGAGACACCCACGTTTCCCTGTAATATCAAACACCCGCATCCCCCCGGTCCCTGCATCTTTTGTCTCCCTCCATATTTCATACCTCCCCCTAGACATTGCCAAGTCACATCCCTCTCCTGTCCCTGCTTCCCCTCTTTGCAAACCGGTTTGGTCTCCGAGTTTCCAAGCACACTCCCTGCGATCTCTCGCTAATATTGGAGGTGAGATTTGGTTCTTGCATGATCGAAATACAACGCGTCTGTGGCAGTGGCGTATCATGGCATGGCTGGTTGTGTTGCGGTTGAGCAGCAGGTGGAGTGGGGTGTTGGCGGGTGACACAGATCATAGAGGCAGCGATGAATCCAGAAAAAACCATTTATACCACTGAGGTTGATATGGATTTTCAACCGGAAATGCAGAAACTTGATGCCGAGTTATGGGAGCAGTGGGAGGCCGATCCCTGACACCAGGCCGAAACTTTGGCAACATCACCCCAGATTGCCTCTATAGTTGGTAAGTAAGGATTGCCATAAAATGGCGTAAGCGGAATTGTTCAACTATAACAACTATTACAACTGCACACAGCAATGTAATGCAGCCGGGCGACTTAAATGAAATCGAATCAATCCAAGTGAATATGACCATCATTGTATTTTCATGTCGGAGTAAGCAAATGCATCCACGATGTAGAGACCCTAACCCTAAACCAAAGAAAGGGGAGTTGGGAGCTGGAACCCTCCCCTCCAACCCCGACCCCCCCTAGCCCTCCCTAGCCCCTTGATGCAAGGAGAACATGAAATAATGTGAGTTCATTCAATACATAAGAAAAGAGAAGAAGAGAAAAAAATGTGACTCTTCCTACCGGAAGCGTGATATTTGTAGGTGCACAGCTGTTAGGCCTGCCCTAGTCGATGCATATTTTTTGAAGGGTTTTATTTGCTTGAGAAAGTGCTTCATATTCCATCACATTAGTAGGCAGGAAAGTGACGATAATCCTAGGGCCATTGTTCACAGACATTGAGCCGTAGTATAAGGCATGTATGTTCCTGACTCTCGTGGATTTCTATCCATTCTAGAAAATTTCTTCAAGAGGGGTTTGATGTTTTTGTGGTACTCTTGCTGCCACAAGAACATTGCCAACTTTTTGTGGAAGGTGATGGCGGCCAATTAAGGTCAGCTCTTTGGGTCAAGGGAATTCCGGACACCATCGTCTTGGTAGGCGGGGGGGTTGTATGACAGAACGCAAACAGATTTGCTTCCTAGGATTTCGCCACCAGTATATGTGTAAGTAGCATTTTGGCGTTTACAATAATAACAATAACAGTTTAAAATAGTACTACTACTTCAGAAACGTGCTGAAAGCCTTAACTAAGCTGTAAAGCGAAACATTCCGCGATCGACTTAATAACACATTGCAAGCACCCATCGCAAAAAAGCTCGTACCGCACCACCGTATTTGCGCAAAATTTATGTCTGCCGTTGCTGTTGTGATATCTCCGATATAATATGCATAGCCGGGTTCACAACCAAGAACATAGTGAAGGTGGCAAGTATCGGAATGAATATTCGTCCGCTGAGTCGGTTTCGGGAGTTTTCCTAGGGGTTTCCTAGGAATTGCGGTCGGTGTGTAGGTCACCGTGTGGACACGAAACACTCGCGGATCTTAGCAACAGATAAAAGGTAAAAATATGAAGCATATCTAGTTGGCTTGAGAGGAAGCTTTGCGAATTAATGTCTTCGCCATAGTGTGCACTCTTCTCGAACTATTTTAGAAATGGGGCTCGAAACAGTGAAGAAGGGTTATTTCAAAAATATTTCGCCAGCCGACATGACACGCGATGACATATGTCATATGCGCGGAGCTGTGACCGAATGAAAAATGTGGAGTAAGACGCGGCGTGGAGTGCTCACTCGTATAAACCGCGGGGAGTTTTCACCATGTTTCCCTGTTCCCGAATCCCGATTGCTTGAGGACATGGCGCAGGTCCTCGACCCGGTTGATGGGGTCATCGTACTCTCATGGTATACACAGTAACTATATAGTGTATATGTACTTACTGATTGAGTACTATATATTATATATTGTATATGTACTTACTGAAGTAAATTGATATAAGTTAATCATACAGGTTTGTCTGTATACCACTGGACAGCATGTAACAAGTATGATGTATATCAATATATTTAGTATACTGTTGTAATCCGGTACATCTCATCCTGATGAATGATGAGTTAAATGATAAATTTTCACAAGTAGCTCCGATGAGTATCCAACTTGATTAACAGGAGAACAAATGTACAATCCCAAATCCTTCGTCATGGAACAACTGAGCCATTTCGTGTATTAACAATCAAGACTGGCATCTTATACTACTTGGGTTTTCAATATAGCACTGGACTTGCAAGTTCTAGCAATATGTCACAGTAAATAAGTATGTATGACAGTATGCACAGCCGCTATCGTGATCAGGCCGTATGCGTGCATGTCAAGCAATAATGCATGGATGTATGTATACCAAGCACAGTAGTAGCAAAGTATTTATGCATGTATGCATGTATACTGGATTTATACATGTGTATCTCTAGCTTGATCACATGTATATCTCGTGCGCACAATCACAGTATGCCATGTGATAGTGATCTGTGATAATAATGACAAGTAATAATAATAATAATAAAACATATACGCTAGCAAAGGGGACAAAGTCCTGAGAGTGCAGTATCCCTGCAAAGCAGGCTAGTGAAAACACCAGGGGCTACTCCCTCTGCTACAGCGCGCCCACAAAAAGGGGCTCAGCCCGCTTGTCAGCGGGGTGACATCTAGAGAAAAAGCAAAGTGCTAAAAAACTCTAGAAGATGGAGAAGCAGCCATGGCCGGGTGAGTGGAGGGGAGGCTGATTCTGAATGGTGGGGAAGGAAGTCGAAGAATTCAGGGGGTTTTTGGAGACGTTGAGAAAGGTGGTCTGGTGGGCGGGGGGGATGTGGCGAGGTGGGCGGGGGCGTGTGGAGGTGGGGGGGAGGGGGGACGGCCCCTCCCCTTGGGGTCTCGTTGGGGGCCGGGAGTTTACACTCCCAGCTCCCAAACCATCCAATATTGCAAGTCTTTGAAAATTATTGCAAAAGAGTTTGAAGAAAATCGTTTGACTGTTGAACGGCTTCTGTTTCTGACATGATTTCATTGCTTGGGATGTCAACTGTGTGTGGGTCAGTGTTTAAGGTGGTGGTTGTGCTTAATTGCAACACGTCTCGCCTGTTGTTGGTGTGTTGCCTGCAAACTCTTAAGAGTTTTTTGAGAAGTGGTTTAATCTTACCACGGGGGACACCTATCGTGTTGAGAACGGAACCAAAAAGAGGGGGGAGGTATCCCATGAGTGTAAGAGCTTTGGGCCATTTCACGGTGCTCATGAAGGTCTTGGAATTTGCATTGGTGATTGTCGTGTCGTAGTGGCCACCATAATAGGACTCATTATCACTCTGACAGTAAGGAGGGTCTTGAGTAGGCCATGGACGAAGTGTGATAATAACGATCTGTGATAATAATGACCATTCTTTCACAATCACAGCATTTATGTGTATAACGATGACGATATCGCACACTCTATCTCTGCGCAGCATGTGTGTATGTAACGATGATGATGTCGCACATTGTATCTCTGCGCCGCATGTGTGTGTATAGTTGGGCCTTATTTTATCATGCGTCGATCTGTCGCTGTATGCGCCCATATGGTGCGATTACGAACATCGCGATTGTGCACACTGTATGTCGCGTGTCGATCTGCATACTGATGCATGCGTCGCACGGTACGAACTATGATCATCGCACATCTGCGTCGCACGGTATGAATTATGATCATCGTACATCTGCGTCGCACGGTACGAATTATGATCATCGCACATCTTTATGTATACGTCGCGTGGTACAATTGCGAATGTTACTGTCGCTGATGATGAGATTATGTGCATTTCTGTCGCAGTTGACGGGATTATGTGCACTGACGCTCATTTTTCACATGCGCGCTTAATTCTCGCACATCGTACCATACCCTGCGATTATGGACAGCATACATACATCGTGCGCACACCTCGTCGCAGTATATGCTGAATGCGATTTATGTCGCGCCGATAATTTTATGCACAACTCCGCTGATCGCTGACGATGTATTGAAGCGAAAGCTGTCGTGTATGTGCAGATATTCGACGGTATGTATGCGAACTCAGTCGCGCTGTATACAAATCAATATGTATATATGTCAAGTCTGCCACACTTTTCGCCGACCGGTCAACGCACGCACCTCTCTGGGAAAATGCCAGCCGCCTTTATGATTTTATTATCGCGATAATTTTATGATAATGAGTGGCAATTTTTCCTTTTGTATGGTATTATTACTGTATTTCTGAGTGAGGAGTATTTTGACACGCGTTTCGAGACGAGTAGAGGCTCATCAGTATGGCAAAATCCGGTCGCAAAAAACAGCCGTCTGATCCGCTTCTTGTGAGCGTGGAAATCCACCTACGACAGGTTGTGAGCTGTGCCACAGCAGCACTACACACGTTGAGTTTGGCGAAAGGGAATTTTACCGCGCTCTCGCAGGGGGCAGCTGGTTCGCAATCCTTCTCTCAGCTTACCGACTCACAGGTTGTCACAAGAAATCTACTCGAAGTTGTACAGCTGCTGGATACGAAGGCGCGCGCCACAGTAACCACAGCAAGGCGCGCTTTAATCTCGAACAAGGAAAGTCATGAATCTGAGTGCGCAGCGCATCTGGGAACCAAGGATACTAAGGGCCCTAGTGCGAGAATGATAAGGCGTAAAAATCTCCGAGAAACGCGCAGAGAAAAGCAGTCTGATAAGAGTGACATCGAGCCAACAGACAGAACAACATCCAGCGTGCAAACTCCCTCGAAGAAACAGAGCTCAGATAATTTGTGGAACACTTGCGCATCTCCAGCAGAGTCTGGGAAGACTGAACCAAAAACACCAGCCACCACATCATCCTTAGTGGACCTAGTACCTATGTCCACAGGGAGGAAAAGGGCAAAAGGTAGCACTGGTGACAAAGGAAATCGCAAGAATCCCAAGGCAAAAAGATTGTTTACATGGAGAAAGGGAAAACGCTCAGAGTCAGTGCCAGCAGTGGAAAAGCAAATCACGGAATCTGTGCAGCGTTCGACATCTCTTAGCCCTGAGGAGCGATCCATGTTTAAAGTACACGACCGATAATTTTGCCAGGCAGTGGAGACACTACAATCAGACACAGTATTAACTGCAGAAAGGGCATCGCGACAAGCTCACTTGAGGGGCTCACGCCTTGACAATCGCAGGATAATATCAAGGTAAGGTTTGCGCGGAGTCCAAAAATGCAAAAACTTTTCAAAATCTAGATTTTGAGATACGAGCGATTTAAGTTTGCGCTTTAAGTATGGTTAAGTATGGGGGGTGGCCGAGCGGTATCGACCATAACTTTTCATTAACGTGGTCAATTTGATACCTGAAGTGCGCAATATCTACAGGGTGTTCTGGGTAACTTATTCATCAAATAAAAGATTTTTGAAAAGTTTTTGCTTTTTTGGACTCCGCGCAAACCTTAACTTGATATTGTGCCAGCACCTAGATCGCGCCGCTTTTCCCACGAAAGTTTTTCCAGCGGCAGAGTATTGTGCTGTATTGCGGTAAGAGGATCCAGAGGGCCCGTGGGGCCGCGGGCAAGGGGCAACGGCTTACCCTAAATCTCAAGAACCTTCAAGAGGACTGCTTGGGATCTCACAGCACCCTAGACACGGCGTAGAAGTATGATGGCTGTGTTTGCCGCTCTACCTGCCTGTTTTATAATTAAAGTAATCCTGTACTGTACCGCCCGAACGGATCCTTAGGCTGCTTAACCGGGTGGGGCAACTCCCTCCTGTAACCGAAGTCGGGGTTGAGATCTTGCCTGCTAGCATCTGCAGTAAAGGAATACTGTTTAGTTCCTGCCGTAGGACTTCAGTAAGGGGACGGCCGACCGAAATGTAGACCGAGTTACTTGCTTTATACGTAGGTGTAAAACAGATCATAATCCTAAATAGCGGTGGGGGGTGGAAAGGGAATGGCTCCCTTTAGAATCCAGCCCACACCAGTCAAATGGTGTCTTTATTTTATTTTATTTTATTTTGTCAAGTCTGTTGCACTTGAGTTCTCGTTCTTCGCCTGAGCGGAAGCAATACCACTGTCACGTCTGGCACACTTGAGGTCTCCAGTTCGAGCCTGGACGAGAATACCACTGTCACGGTTCGCTATGCGAACAATATGTGTGACGCTGCTGTTATTGAACGGTAACAACAAAAAGCTATATTCTGGTGGGTGTATGAGTGCAGCAGTCTGTTGACCATAAGTGCTTGCTTGAGCCCAATGCTCCTCATATACGCCAGTGCTCTCACGCATCTCATGCGTTACCACCATCGGGTTGTGAACCCGAGAGCACTGGGTGAACTTCCCGCATCGGCTGGTCGATATAGCCTTTGATGCTCGCATGCTGTTCAGTGCATGCTAGAAGCGAAGACGCGTCTTATCAGGACCCTTCGGTTCTTCAAGAACTTGTCTTGCTTCGCCATCTCGATGCCATATACTTGGCTACTGGAATATCCTAGTTCACCAGATATCAGAAACTCCCGAACTGTGTGGATAAACTGTGAAGATAAATAAACCCTAAGCTAGATATACCCGGAACGGTCTCGGACGGTTTCGGAGTCTAGCCTACCTGTGCCACAGCGTGTGTCACAGCACGAACCTATAGATCAGTCAGCAGTCCAGTGTTGGCCTAGGAGTCTGTCATAGGGGCCTGAACCGGGAATCCCGGTCAGCGCTGCCTATACATATTTCAGCACACCACCCCAGCACTGTGGGTGGTGACTGTCTAGGAGAGTCAGATTATAATGTAAGATAAGTTGTTAGGACAGGAGCCAGGGTGACAAGTCCTAACTGCTAATCCAACTGTGCTATTCTGATACACAAATTGGAACCCTCTAGGTAGCACGTGAGCAGAAACATACGGGCATTGTGCACCCGCTAAACAACTGAAAAGAACCGTGCTAGCAAGTCAGATTGAAGAATACAAAGGAGTCAAAGTAAAACATAAACCAGATTGAAGAAATCGTTGAAGTCACCGGAGTTCCGCACACGACCACCATGTCGGTGTGCATCCAGAGTAAACAAGAAGTCAATCGACAGCACCAAAGTAGTCAGCAGTGTCCTCACTCAAGTCCGACCCGGAGGGAGGGTTCCCGAAAGGACCTCTCTCATGCAGAGCCACACCGTAGAAGAAGGCCATGTCGAAACTCAAATCTGCCTGAGCAAGGTCCTGAAAGAGGTCAGGGGGCTCAGGCGGCTCAAGCGGTGGCACATTGTCAGCGACAAAGAAACCCTGAGCCGGGATCACCGATTCAACAAATTCATTCGTGGAGAAAATTGACGGAGTCTCCCAATCGAGATCACCACCAGGCGAAGGCAATCCCGCAGCCGACCGGAGCGTCGGGCACGGCTGCCACCCCCATGATCGAAATGCAAAGAACGAGGGAAAGGAGGAAAGGAATTCCCCACGGCCCAACCGTGGCAGGAAAGCCCTAGGGCGGCTTCCCACAACCGTAGGCTCTCTGGTTGTCCACGGGTGGTCCGGACACATGATTGGCCGACGGAGGCGAGCCGGAAGCTGCCGTCGGCAAAGTCCTCGTAGTCGTCGGTATCGTAGCCGGTGAGGTCAACCGGCGCGATGGCGGCGTGGTTGACAGTCTGAACGAATCCAGGGAACTCTTCCGTCGTTGCAGTCACCCGCGCCGATTGAAGTGGCACGGGCTTCACATCCTCCACCTGCGAGACAGGTATAGCAGGGGCCGGCACGGCGGATGCCGATGCCGCCGCACCACCTGCCGGAACCTGCTCCTCCGGCATGTCCCCCGCTGCCGCGGGGCCGCACACCAGAGCCGATGCATGCGGCTCGAGAACCGCCCGTGGTGGGAAGGATGCGTGGGTGTAGTGCACCTTGCAGTTTGCCGCGGCATGCACCTCCGCGGCGAGATCGTCCAGCCGCTGATGAATGTCGTCACATGCGGGCTCGTCAGCAGGCTGCTGCGGCTCTACCGTGAAGCCGTAGGCGGACACGTCGATCCCGCCCACCGCACCCGCACAGAGCACCGCAGGCGGCCCGTACGTGGAGGCCGCACTGGCAAAGGCCTCCGCCCCATCGTCTGCGGCCTGCTGGAACAGGGCGCACATGGCTAAAGCCCGCACCCCCTCAGCGTCCTCCTCGTCGATGGGAGTGCAGAATGCTGCAGCCGAGTGTGGGGGATGCTGACGCCCACCCAAGGGACAGTCGCGGTAAAAGTGGTATTGCTCACCTTTTCCCGCCTTCTTGCACCTTCCGCAAAAGGGCTTCGCCTTTTGGGCGTCACGGTCGAAACCGAACGCAGGCAATGGGTGCGTGCCGACACGGAATCGCCCGCTGCGCACCGCGCTGCTGCTGCCGCCGCTGCTGCCGCTGCGGCTGCTGCCGCTGCTGCTGCGCCGGTGGCGCGTCCGTACCGCGCTGCTGCCGCAGCAAGGCCTGAAGCTCGTTAATCTTGTCGAGGAGAGCGCCGTACTCCGTGCTGGAGAGCTGCGCAGAGATGCCGCTCTTGCCCCAAACCGCCTTCCCCGCCTCCGTCTGCGCTCAAGCCCGATAGATCTCTACCACAAGGGAGCGGAGAGATGCCAAGGAGACATGCGCGAGGTCGGCCGCGAGAGGATACCGCACCTTGACCGCGGTGTAAAACACCGGGTCTAGCCGGTTGTACAGGGAGAGCTTCCTGGTTTCCTCGCGTCCTCGGTGGGCGTCCAGTCCGTAGCCTTGTTATCCCGCACCAGACGTTGTTCCCGAGCCAAGATGGGCTGCGGATCGGTGTCTGCGGGATAACGCAACGCGGCGTGCTCCTCCTGGTGCGACTCACGTAGCGCCACCGGTACACAGCCCTTGATGATGTCCACAAGAGCTCGCCGTCCATCAGGGTCAGACGAAGCGTCGGTGCCAGTCAACCAGA
Source organism: Cymbomonas tetramitiformis (assembly GCA_001247695.2). Classification (NCBI taxonomy): domain Eukaryota; kingdom Viridiplantae; phylum Chlorophyta; class Pyramimonadophyceae; order Pyramimonadales; family Pyramimonadaceae; genus Cymbomonas; species Cymbomonas tetramitiformis. Next base: position 28,669 of record LGRX02009610.1, on the reverse strand, counting down.
CGTAGGCGTTGCTGTGCTTCTCTACAACCAGAGCCAGGACGTCGTAGAGCAAGCCGTTGACCTTGGCCACCACACGAGCCAGCGGGTCGTCGAGGTCAAAGGACGCCATCTCCAGCCCAGTCGAATGAAACTCCGTACGCAGCTGCACCACCAGCTCGGAGAGGAAGCCAGCGTCGTTCGTACCCCTGAAGTGGTGCTTCTTGTCACCAAGGACATCCTCGCGGATACCCTTAGCCCATTGGCGGTGAAGACGCGCTTTGTAGATGTCGTCGACCAGCTTGCTCTGCCCCTGCAAGTACTCCCTGGTCGCCACGTCTGCACCCTCGTTGGAAGTCGGAGCGGGGGTCGGAACAGTTGGCGTGCGCACCGTCGGACTGTTTCGAACCCCGTCTAATAGCCTCAGTGAGGCGTCGATGTCACTGTCCCTGTCTAGGGACTTCTTTGCTCGGGTCAACATTCCCATACTCTGAAAAGCCAGAGGGGAGGTGGCACGCAGTCGCGCGGTTGGGTGTGGTAGCGGAAAATGGTAATGGTCAGCAGCGGAGGGGAGCTAAGAGAGTGGAGCGGCGAGGGGCACTCGAAGATGTCGTCGAAGTCGAAGGTGTCACGAACGCCAGCCCAGAAAACAGTAACCAGCAGGGCCAGTGCCGGTGCAAAACTGAATCTGAACATTGCTAAGACTAGTCCGTAACGAGGCGCGGTCCCCATGGCCGCCACCCACAGTCGCTTGCCGCAAACAACTCATACCATAATTCCTAGTCGCACCCAAACGCGCCCGTGCACACCACCTCTCCAAGCGGCCGTTTAGCCAATCATGGCCAAATCAGCAAGTGGAATAAAAGCGTGGATGGGGCCGCGACCTACTGGAATATCCTAGTTCACCAGATATCAGAAACTCCCGAACTGTGTGGATAAACTGTGAAGATAAATAAACCCTAAGCTAGATATACCCGGAACGGTCTCGGACGGCTTCGGAGTCTAGCCTACCTGTGACACAACGTGTGTCACAGCACGAACCTATAGATCAGTCAGCAGTCCAGTGTTGGCCTAGGAGTCTGTCATACAGTAATCACTCACCTTTAAGAAAACCGGAGATTTTGTCGCGATTATGAACACGGGGCGGCAATGTAGGGGCTGGCGGGGCGTGGGGGTATTGCTGGGTGCTAAAATGGCGGTGTATCTCTGTTGTGGTTGAGTGTGGGGTGTTGTGAGGGATTTTGGGTTTGAGATGTGGGTGCGGCATTGGAGGGCAGGTTTTTTTAAACATATCACGAAGGGGTTCGGCACCCTGTTAGGTGACACCGTTCCAGCAGAACAAAACAACACTTTACAATTGGGCATTCACTGCGGCTCGCGTGTCGTGCGCCCAGGTCGCGGCACGAGCGGCTCCTGCGGTGAATGCCCCCAACCTGCCACGAGGCCTAGTTGGTGCCCTTCGAGCAACCAAGCACGAGCTCACGTCGAAAATTATGAAAGAAACTGCGGGCAAAGACGTGCTTCGAGCACACGCATGGCAAAAAGGCATGGGTCAGGTGTCCAGACCCGAGCTGGCGCGTCGCCATCTCGCCAACCATGAATTCCCACAACCTGTCATACAGGCCCGTCGGGGAATTCACCGCTGCCAACGCCCGCATGGGTCGAATTCACGAAGATGCACACAATACAAACTGAAGGGAAAACATGCATTCGGCTGCAATGCTGTCAAATGTCTCTTACCCATCTTTATGTTGGCTGCAGCCAACATAAAACCCAAAGTTCCGAAGCATATTACTCATGGTTAATGGTACACATTGCTCCAAAGTAATGTTGTTTGAAGGGCTACTAGACCTTTAAAAAATGTCAATACGTGGTATACCTTCTTACACCTATGGGGGCTTGCATAATTGTGCCCTAGAGTTGGGGTATGATCGCGAAAATACAAAATGCTCATTATGTTGGCTGCAGCCAACATAAGAAAATTGTGCAATGTGAGCGGCATGAGAAGGGCATTGAAAAATCGGACACCTTTTGGGGTCAAGATCTCGAGCTGCTCTTTCTGGAGTGTCTTGTCAAAACTTTCATCCGAGTTCATCTTGACCCTCAAAATATCGATCGAAGTAACATGGGTATGTAAACACCCAAATTTCCTTGGAAATTTCACAAAATTTCACATTCTCTTGAATAGTAACCCAAATTCTCGCCGATGATTTCGAGCGTCCCAATGTTGTTGACGCTTGTGTGAAAGAGAACATCCCCGCCGTCATTTTGAGCTAATAAAATGTACAACCCGATACCGACAGCTCCCGGCATTGTCAGCAAGGCTTATGTTGGCTCCAGCCAACATAAGGGGCCCTAATGTTGGCTATAGCCAACAGATGGGTAACAGACACAAAAGGTTCGTTGCAGTCAGGTGTCTGGACTCAAGCTGGCGCGCCGTCAGCCGTGAGTTCCCACAACCTGCCACACAGGTCCGTTCGGGGAATTCAACGTTGCCACAGCCTGCGCAGGTCGAATTCACAAAGGTAAACATCATACAAACTGTGGGGAAAACATGGGTTCGGCTACAACCTCGTCAAACAGCAAACGTCAGGTGCCACGGCTCGAGTTAGCGCGGCTACGGTTGTGCATTCCCAAACGCCGGTCACATACGCCGGTTTGAGCATATTCAGTGAGCAAGCCCTGCGGGGTTCGAATTCGCAAAGCAAATGGGGCAAAATATGGCACAAAAAGGCCGGTCGCGTCGTGCACACGTGTGAATGCTGCTGAGAGTGCCTGTACCGGTTCGCCGTCGCGGGTGTGAACTTATGATAAACGCAGCTTCGGGCTATCTCGTCGCTACGCGCTCAACGGGGAAAATGCCCCTCTGTGAGAATTCGCGAGCGTGTTCTGAATTCGCGAACGTTTTCGGACAGCTGCGGATCTCCAGCGCTGCGGAACGGCGACATGCGTTTCTACTGCTGTGCCACGTAAAACATGCCAGGCGGCAACGCGCTTCTGCCGCGCCGGCTCGTGGATTCGCAAAACGGGCGCGGGTCTAACTTGTACTCGCAGACTGTAGATTCAGGCTCAGATGGAAGCATGAAAAGCAGAAAGGCAAACGAGCAACACAGGGGGCAATTCACAGATAAACCAAGCACCCCGGCACGACTTCGCATATACATCAGAGTGGCGTGCCGGCACTCTGGGGATCCGAACCAGACTCTTACAAACTGCTAGTGACAAAGCTCTCATGTGGATTCGAAGCATATGTATGCATATATCACATTTAATACTAGGCCACAAGAGGCAAATGTCACTGTCCCGCAGAATGGTTTTGAAAGGTTCGGATCTAACTTTTCGAAAGCAGGAGCTAGCTAAATACTCAAGCGAGCATAGTGGAAGTCCGTGAATGCCATTGTCGTTTCGGGTGCCCTGTGACCATTGGTTCCCAGTGACAGCGGCGTTTGGTGTCCACGCGCGCTTGAGTTTGCCCTGTCATGCATCGCCGAGACGTCATGTGTGGTCATGTCGTGATGTCACTTCGCGTGATGTCGTGCTTGACGCTCTGCGGTGCTCGCGGATCGGCACGGGCTGGTCGCGGCGACGTCGATGTAGCGCTTGGCGAGGCGTCGTGCATGATTCATACTGGGAGGGAGATCTGAGCTGGAGGGTGAACGTGATATGCTCCGGGCGCTCGAGCGGACAATGAACTGGGGTAGGACCGTGACTGAGGGGGGAATGACAATTACTGAAAAAGGGGGTCATGGTTGGGGCGTTTGCTGACGGCTGAGACGGGCGCGATGGGGGCAAATGCGGTGGGGTCTGACATGGGCTGCGGTAGCGTGACTAAATATGGGGGGTCTGACAGGCCTTTCAGGGGTGCCCGAGGGACCCCTTCTAAGCGTGTTCATAGTTGTGACAGCTGTCGCGATTATGAACAAGGGGCGGCAATGTAGGGGCTGGCGGGGCGTGGGGTATTGCTGGGTGCTAAAATGGCGGTGTATCTCTGTTGTGGTTGAGTGTGGGGTGTTGTGAGGGATTTTGGGTTTGAGATGTGGGTGCGGCATTGGAGGGCAGGTTTTTTTAAAATATATTCCCCCCCCCCAGCTGATGGCGTATGGATTGGGAGACATCAGCTGGCAAGACAAGAAGTGGGTGTGGCGTGGCGGTATGAGCGTGATTGTCGATGCTGACGTGTGATTGCGGCTGCGGGTGCTTGGATTTCGTAGTTGATGGTATGCTGCGGCTGCGGGCGTGTTGACCTCATAGTTGATGGCTTGCTGCGGCTGCGGGCGTGTTGATCTCATAGTTGATGGCGGCTCGCTGCGGCTGCGGGCGTGTTGACCTCTTAGTTGGTGGCACCTGCGGTTGCGGGCGTGTTGATCTCGCCATAGTTGATGGCTTGCGCGGCTGCGGGCGTGTTGACCTCATAGTTGATGGCTTTGCTGCGGCTGCGGGCGTGTCAGTCTAGTTGATGGCTTGCTGCGGGTGCAGGTGCGGCGTCCGTAGTTGATGGCTTCTTTGCGGCTGCGGACGTGTTAATCTCACCAGTTGATGGCTTGCTGCGGCTGCGGGCGTGTTGATCTCGTAGTTGATGGCTTGCTGCGGCTACAGGCGTGTTATTTTGGTAGTTGATGGCTTGTTGCGGCTGCGGGCGTGTTGTTGATCTCGTAGTTCAGTGGCTGAGTGGCTGCGGCTGCGGGCGTGTTGATCTCAGCCAGTTCAGTGGCTGAGCGGCTGCGGCTGTGGGCATGTTGATCTCGTAGTTTCCAGTGGCTGAGCGGCTGCGGCTGTGGGCGTGTTGATCGTAGTTCAGTGGCTGAGCGGCTGCGGCTGTGGGCGTGTTGATCTCGTAGTTCAGTAGCTGAGCGGCTGGCTGTGGGCGTGTTGATCGTAGTTCGGTGGCTGAGCGGCTGCGGCTTTGTGGGCATCAACGATCCTCGTAGTTCAGTGGCTGAGCGGCTGCGTGGGCGCGTTGATCTCGTCGTTGATGGCTGAACGTCTGCTGTTGCGCCTGCGGGCGTGTCGACTTTGTAGCTGATGGTTGACCTCGTAGTTGGTGATTTGAACGGATGTGATGGTGGCGTGTTGACCTCGTAGTTGATGGCTGAGTGGATGCAGCGGTGGTGCGCGTTGATCTCGTAGTTGATGGCTCAGTGGATGCGGCTGTGGGCGTGCTGACCTCGCAGTTGACGATTGAATGGCTGTGGTGGTGGGGCGTTGACCTCGTAGTTGATGACTGAGTGGGTGCGGTAGTGGTGTGCGTTGATCTCGTAGTTGATGGCTGAACGGATGCGGCCGCGGGCGTGTCGTGTTGGGGCTTTTTGGGGATGTCGCGCTGGGGCTGCGGACAATGTGGCGTTGGGGCTTTTGGGAATGTTGCGTTGGGGCTGCTGAAAATGTGGAGTTTGTGCTTTTGGGAATGTTGCGTTAGGGATGGTGAAAATGTGGAGTTGAGGCGTTTGGGACTGTTGCGTTGGGGCTGCTGAAAATGTGGATTGGGGCTTTTTGGGGATGTCGCGTTGGGGCTGCTGAAAAATGTGGAGTTGGGGCTTTTGGGAATGTTGCGTTAGGGATGGTGAAAATGTGGAGTTGGGGCGTTTGGGATTGTTGCGTTGGGGCTGCTGAAAATGTGGAGTTTGTGCTTTTGGGGATGTTGCGTTAGGCATGGTGAAAATGTGGAGTTGAGGCGATTTAGAACTGTTGCGTTGGGGCTGCTGAAAATGTGAGTTAGGTTTTGTCGTTGTGTGGTGGCACTGTATTGATACGAGACGTGCGCTGGGTATCCCGATCTGGGGGCTCAGGGAACGCACTTGCGTAACGCCCGATCAGGAGGTGGATGGCGTAGTACGGGCCTGCGTGTCGGCTGATGGTGTTGGTTAGGTGGCTGCGGCCGCGAGGTGACCGCGGATGCAAGGTGACTGCGGCTGCGATGTGATTGCGGCTGTGAGGTGGCTGCGGTTGTGAGGTGATTGTGGCTGAGAGGTGGCCGCGGCTGCGAGGTGACGAGGTGGCTGTGCGCTGTGGTTGCGGAGCCTCAGACGTGGGCGTTGGCAGACGACGTCGGTCTGCGGTGCGGGGCTGAGTGCGTGGGTGACGATGGTGTAGTTCTTCATGTGGGTGACGATGGTGTAGTTGGGCTGAGTGCGTGGGTGACGATGGTGTAGTTGGGCTGAGTGCGTGGGTGACGATGTTGTAGTTGATCGTGAAGTTGAGAGCGGAACGTATGTGGCTACTATCCCATGGTCCTTGTGGGAGGACCATAATCGATTATGGTCCTCCCACAAGGACCAATGTTGCAAGAATTTAATTGGGCATTGGTTCGGATCTAGAAGGCGCGCCCAATGATTTTTAGTATCAATGGGACATATATTAATTACTTCGATGCTTGGTCCGGCCTGGATCCACCCAATATATCCATGGCGTTCGCATTTGCGACAAGCACCCTCAACTTTTTCAGATTGCATTTTTTTGAAAATTCAAAAAGGCACAAAAAGATACGATATCTTCAATAATTTTTTGGGAATAGTATGTGCAGGCTACACCTGCGTCCATGCGATCATATCGATCTTATACACATGTCCCCATCATATTTGGGTCATACGTCATGTTGGAGTGCATATATTGGCCATCTCTAATGCTTATTAACAACCGTACACCTTTTTAGTCGGTTTTTTTAGCCGGAATGGGATAATCGGTGCAAACATGACCCATTATCCACGATGCCCGCTAGAGTGCATTCACAGTGTGGTAGGAGCGTATGGTGCTTAAGCTTTTGAAGTATATCCATAAAATGATTTTTTAAAGCTTAACATAAGCCATATGGGCAAGTATGTGAGCGATGTGCACTCGTTAGCTTGACGCGAAGTGAAATTTAGAAGTGCAAAAATCACAAAATCCTTATTTCACTCGGGAGTGATCACCCGCCACGGTAAACGAGAGCTCAGATGGCGACTAGAGTGTGGACTATCCAACTAAGTTTTCATATTTGGTCATAAACTCAAGGTGTGCGACCATGAGCGGCCAACACCGCGCACCATGCAACCGCTAGGACGCTTAAAGACTATGGTCCTTGTGGGAGGACCATCTTTTTTTCGACGATTTCGATAAAAACATATCAAAAGCGCACCCTTTAAGCACGCCCCTCTAGCACACGCGTGGACGATCCTGTAGGGGAAATTATTCAATTGACTCATAAATATGATGCCGAAAGCACGTATACGCCTCAAAGATCCATGTGGCACTCATAATAGTCATCGCGCGTTGGTCCTTGCCTTGTGGGAGGACCATGAATTTGGATAGTAGCCATATGTGGCAGTGAGACGACCGCGATTGTGGTTTTGGTGTCTGGAGGGGAGGAATTCTTTTGAAATGATACCCCCACCATTTGTCGGTGTAGAAAGCGACGTCGTAGTTCGTCAACAGAATGGCGCATGGCGTACGTGGAGAGCTGTGGGACTGATTTGTTGGGTACGGGGTGATCTGACGGCTGCGTGGGACAATCTCCTGGTTGCGGGAAGTGGGAGATGACGTCGGCATTGTTTTGAGTGCGGAAGGCGTGATGGTAGGGGCATGTAGATTGATGGAAGGGGTTGGGATTGTGTCAATACTCCCCTAATCAGTCTTGAGGAATCTGTGAGGAAGACGTGAAACTGATTTTTTTTTTGTTCTTGGGGGTTGGTGCGTGGCCGATGGGAGAGTTGTGGAGGCATGGTGGTGAGGGGAATTGTTGTACTGTTGGGCTGCCGTATTGCCTGTACCTGTGTAACAACAATCAGAATTGGGTGCTGTCCCGCGCAGCACCCGGGTCAGTACCGTGCCGGAGTGGATGCGGACGGGATGGCATGCTCTTGGCCAATCTGTGCCGGCAGAAAGGTCGCAGTCCGTCAAAACTGGCTCAGAAACGGGATGCTTCAACGCGGCCTTGATACGTACAGGGTGGCTTCTGGCTGGCCGTCGTGCCGGCGAGGAAAGGTCGATCCGTCGAAACATCCTCCGCAGCCTCCCGCTTGATCTTTTGCAGCGACGTGTGGGGTGGCTTCCTCTTGCCTATTCTTGGCAAGGTGGGTATACCCACCGTAACGCGGCTTTACGGTGGGCTACCCAACCCTAAACTTTTCGCGTTTAACGCGTATCGCGCGGGCCCGGAGGTCGTTACCCCGATTAAAAGTGTCAACTAGACACCTTAAATCAGCCGGGCAAAGCGCCAAAACTCAACCCCAGCCCCTAGAAGCCCTCAAACATCATGCCGCCGTCCACTCGAAGTCTAGGGTAGGTACTAAGTTCAAGGCTGGGGGCTGAGTGTGAGGGTGGCGTGGGGCGGCTGGCTTAAGGGTGAGTGGGAATGGTGGGATGGGGTCGTGGGTGGTAAAATACATCCGTCGGGATGTGTTTGACTTTGTATTAACGCCATGGGTCGGTTGGCATCGAACTTCGCCCGAGATGGTGGGGTGCACTCAGGGGGTGGCCACAGGGGGTGTCCGATTTAAGGCTGGGGGCTGAGTGTGAGGGTGGCGTGGGGCGGCTGGCTTAAGGGTGAGTGGGAATGGTGAGATGGGGTCGTGGGTGGTAAAATACATCCATCGGGATGTGTTTGACTTTGTACTAACGCCATGGGTCGGTTGGCATCGAACTTCGCCCGAGATGGTGGGGTACACTCAGGGGGTTAATTAGTGTGGTGCACTAGGGAAAATATTATTGCTAAATAGACAGCTTACCCCTTGGTGGATCGCTAGCTGCGAGATGGATTGTACAAGCCTCCGATATGTATGGGGTAAAATGTGAAGTCTCAACATACATATGAAGCTTGTTTTATAATAATATGCCACACGGAGGCATGCATATGTGCCGTGTGCATCTACCCATATTGATGTCTTGGGGAAACCCACCGTAAGCACTTTAGGTTCCGACCCACCAGTCAATTTTCCAACTTGACAAAGCGTTTTCACATATCAAAACCTATGGAGTCCGCTATTTTAAGCTATCTTCGCACGAAAGGCCTCAGAATAATAATCATCCCAAGGCATGTGTATCATGCCCTCGTTCGATTTATGCATGTGTTATGACCCATTTGAAATTACTCTTACGGTGGGTATACCCACTGTAATTTGCCAAGCATAGGCATTTGGAACGCGGAGACAAGCTCGTCGTTCTCGTCAGCGGCGACCAAGTCGCACTCCGCGCATGCCATGTCGTCCGTGGGGCAATTCGCGGTGTCGTGGAAGTGTCCAGGGGGACAACGCGCGCACTCCGGGATGAAGGCGGAGGAGGCCACGTGGAACGAGATCAGTGTCAACAACGGAGACGGAGTCAGAGTCAACGCGGAGACGGAGACGGGTCCGCTATTTCGTTGGCATCCGTCTACGACGTAGCCCGCCGAAGGCGGGCTTCGGCCCGGACCGTATCCGTAGGGATCCCGCCCCCTACATTCTGGGACATCAGAAGACGCGTCTTCTGAACGTCTTCTGAGACGTCTTCTGGGGTCCAGAAGACATCCAGAAGACGTCTTCGGCGCGTCTTCTAATGTCTACCATCTTCTGGTTTCCAGAAGACGTCCAGAAGATCTTCGGGGACATCCAGAAGTTATCTTCTGGACGTCTTCTGCATGTCTTCTGAATCCCGGAAGACGTCTTCTTGATATCTTTTGGGCGTCTTCTGTACATCTTCCCCGAAGATCTTCTGGACGTCTTCTGAAACTCAGAAGATGGTAGACATTAGAAGACGCGTAGAAGACGTCTTCTGGATGTCTTCTAGATATCTTCTGGAACCCAGAAGACATCTTCCGGAATTCAGAAGATGTACAGAAGTCATGCAGAAGACGTTCAGAAGATATCTTCTGAATGCCTTCTGCATGTCTAATAAATTTCAACATTCGTATACGCATTCGCGAGGAATATTTTTAGGCTGAAATAAGTTTGCAAGAAGGATGAGTGCAAACAAGATGTATGGCATAATACACTTCTCGCCATCCTTAACAAACATATTCTCAATGTTTGATACACGACAAGAGATGATTTGTTTGTGTGGAAGGCTAAGATGCTTTGGAGACTAAAATTGCTTTAACAATATTACTTTTCAATCAAGAATCTAATCATAAGGAGGGCCACGCATATTATTATCCTAACTTGCTAAGTGTCTAGCACTACTTCACATTCATGTTCTAAACAACTATTCTAATTACCTAGAAACGATACAGTAATCACTCACCTTTAAGAAAACAGGAAATTCACGCCAGCGTATTTTTACATAGAGTTATTAAATATGGGTGCGATGTATTAAATATGAGGGAGTTTGGAAAAACGCTGGCTGTTTCCTTAACGTCGACTTTCCTTAACGTCGACTTTCCTTAACGGTGAGTGATTACTGTATTCAACTAACATGCACACATGGCATAGGTCTTGGACCACGCAAAAACATGGGTTTTCCACTCGCTCGTTTTTAACCGATCTGAAAAACAACGCACACCAAAATACCAACACTTAGTAGAGTGAAAACACATAATGAATACAAGCACAAATTCCTAGGAAGGGTAAGGTAAGTACCTTTACTCTTCTAGTTGTGGGCGATGGGCTGAAAATGCGCTTTTCCCACTTGCTCATTTTCAGCCGATCTGAAAAACAAAGCGCAACTCAAAACCAAAGGTTAGTAAAGCGGAAAAACACAACGCATAAAGGCAGTATTTTCTAGGTGTGACACTAGGGGATGATAGAGCAAATACCTTTACTTGTGGTGTTGAGGTTGGGCTGAAAATTTACCTTTTGGACTAGGTCATTTTCAGCCGATCTGAAAAACAAAGCGCAACGCAAAACCAAAGGTTAGTAAAGCGCAAAAATAGTACGAGACGAAATACAAGATTACCGAAGGAAAACAAAAAGGCCTAGTGGTGTGAGTTGGAATCGAACCAACATCATCTCGTCAAAGGACGAGCGAGAACACATGTCTCGTTCACACCTCAATTAGACGCTAAGCACGCCGAAGTGCGCGTAAAAAAACCAAGGCACGAAAAGCACCCGCAATCACTATTGAATTATTGCGTTGTGCAACGTTTTTCTGTGAGACGAACTATTTTAAAAGGACCACTTCACCCAGCAGCAGTCCGCGGAAAACGAGGCTGCGGTGGAATTGAGTTGGATGCAGGTGTAAAAGTGGTAGATGCAAATTTCACTTCAACGTTAAATAAAATTCAAACTCGAAAGGTCATGTCGATGTGCGGTGCGGTGCTCGTGCTCACTCCCCTGCGCTGGGCCTGACGATGCGATGCGATGCGATGCGATGCGATGCGATGCTAATGCTAGCTGACGATGACGCCTGACCACGACCGCGATCACACGCCACCGGTGAGAGCTTCAGTTTTAATTTTGTGAAACAGCATGGTCTTAGACCGACGTTTTGCGTTGGTCGTGTTTTGCGTTTGTTTCCCCCCCCTAACAGTCGGGTTATCGGGTGTGCAGGTTGTGGGCCAAGCTGGCCAAGCCGGTGCAGCAGCCGCGTTTGACCTCAATGAGGACCTCAATGAGGAGCCCGCGGGTGAAGAAGGCGGCGCGCCTGAAGAGCCTGCAGAACCGCCGGTGAGTTTTCTGCGATTCCTGAAACCGTTTTCATATCTTGAACCTAATTTATGTAATACGTTCCGCCGTCAGAGGTTGCTTAAAAAGAGACGTGCGTACAACAAGCGTGTTCCACTTGTGTTGGTTTCTGCATGGTGGTCAGCTCGGGAGGGTACTGCTTCGACCGACCGGTAAGGTTACATGACGGAAGGTTGTTTTTCTTTTCCCCGACGATGTGCCGGTGGGTCGGGAGCGGCGTGCGCGTGGCCTGATTCAAGGCTCGCTGCGCGCCCCCTGTACCCGTGGCTACTCGTCTTCAAGGCATCTTCTTTTGGGGTAGTTGTGGATTACAGCCGGTGGGTTAGGAGAGGCGTGCGCGTGTCCTTGTGATTCTAGGCTCGAGGCGCGCCCCCGGACCCGTGGCTCCACTTGTAGATATGTATTGGTTTGGTACGTCTTGATAGTAAAACATAACAAGACGTATATTGTTTCGGATCGGTGCGGCGGACCGTGGGCACATGTGGGTTGGGCACATTGAATATATATGGTGCGGTGTGAGGACAGCTCCTCTGACACGCGACCATATGGGGGTGTGGCCGGTAGGATGTATGTGGTTGTTTTGTGTTGGTGCGGCAGATCGTGGGCGCATTTGGGTAGGGCACACGGAATATATCATATATGGTGCGGTGTGAGGACAACTCCTCTGACACGCGACCATAATAAGGGGGTGTGGCCGGTAGGATGTATGTGGTTGTTTCGGGTTGGTGCGGTGGACCGTGGGCGCATGTGGGTTGGGCACACGGAATATATATGGTGCGGTGTGAGGACAGCTCCTCTGACACGCGACCATATGTGGCTACTACCCGATGGTCCTTACGGTAGGACTTAGAACGTTGTAGGCCCGACCATAAGGACCACTTTTTCAATAATTTTTTAAGGTGCCCTATTGGTATCGTGAATGGCTACCCTCCTGTTGATGGCATATTTAGGACTTGAGCTCAGTCCCCTCTTTCCCACTTGCCGAGTTTTAACCCAAGCGGGATGCTACACTACCCGTATTAGTTAGGCACGGGTAGCGTACAAAATCGTCGAGAACTTTTCTAAAGCCAAAAATCTCTTAAAATAATAGCACATCTTTCATAATAATTTTTCGCCGACAGACTATGGAGGCTGAGCATGCGTCCAATGATCCAGTAGCACCGTAGCATTATATACAATCATGTTTAGAATACAGCACAAGTCGAGAACCTCATAGCGGACATCTAGTTGCACCCCAATCAACCTGTCCCATCATTTTTAGTCAAATCTCATAAAATTTAAGGGTCAATTTTGGCTTTGGTCTGAAGTCGGGGATGCTATATTGAATGCGCACATGCCGCTTACACACTATTACCTCGCTATTGTCGCCATATAGACACAATAATTGAATTTTCGAGCCATCTACATAGGCAGAATGTGCGATATTTTGGCGTGTATTCATCGTTGAGCCGGACTAAGGGCATTATTGTTTTGGACGATTTAGTGCATTTTTCAGCTTTGACAGCCAATGCTGCTTCAACCACTATTTTGAGGGCCAAGATGAACTCGTCGGATGGAATTTTTGACAAGACACTACGGAAAGAGCAGCTCGAGAACTTGACGACGCAGGTCTCGAAATTTTCGTAGGACCTATTGTGAAGCGGGTAGCCGGGCTTAAATGTAGGTCCTTATGGTAGGACCTAGCTTTTTTGCTGAAATTTGAAAAACACCACCACCAAAGCGTGCGCAATTTAAGCACTCCAAAGGTCACCCTATGCATGCACCCACAACTTGAAATATTCATTTGACTCATAAATAGGATGGGTGATCGCACGTTGAACCAATTAAGTGATGTTTATGCGAGGAAAACACATTTGCACGTAGGTCCTTATGGTAGGTCTTTGAATTTGGGTAGTAGCCATATGGGGGTGTGGCCTGTAGGATGTACGTGGTTATTTCTGGCCGGTGCAGCGGACCGTGGGCGCATGTGGGTTGAGCACACTGAATATATATGGTGCGGTGTGAGGACAGCTCCTCTGACACGCGACCATATTAAGGGGGTGTGGCCGGTAGGATGTATGTGGTTGTTTCGGGTTGGTGCGGTGGACCGTGGGCGCATGTGGGTATAATGAATTTTTGAACGCTTTACATAACTGAAAAACGGGCTGATATGACTCGTATGCATCGACAAAGTTAAAGAGGTGCGGGTTTTTTTTATCGCCGATTTTCAGGAATTCTCATATTTCTTCTATGTGTGGACTTAGTGAGCTATATTTGTGGGCATATTATGGGTTTCCAAGGTAGCGCTCATGATATATATCATAAACAGGTCCCAAATATATATGTTAGGTTTGGGCACTATACGCATTCTAAAGCCATTTGATGAGTGAACGAAGCTCCGCCCTTTCCGGCCCTTGTGATAGGACCGGTCATTTTAATTAATTTCAAGCGATGCTACCCCCACTAGTTCCACCATCTACCGGAATATCCTAGTTCACTAGATATCAGAGGGTCTCGAACTGTGTCTGGATAAACTCTCATAATAATATAAACCCTAAGCTAGATATACCCCGAACGGTCTCGCAACGGTAACGGAGTCTAGCCTACCTGTGACACAGCGTGTGTCACAGCACGAGCCTAAAGATCAGTCAGCAGTCCAGTGTTGGCCTAGGGGTTTGTCATAGGGGCCTGCACCGGGACTCCCAATCAGGGCTGCCTATACAGATTCCAGCACACCACCCCAGCACTGTGGGTGGTGACTGGCTAGGAGAGTCAGAAATGTAAGTTGTAGAAGCCAGGTTGACAAGTCCTAACTGCTAATCCAACTGTGCCATTCTGATACACAAATTGGAACCCTCTAGCTAGTACAAGACAGGGGAGAAGTCCTGTCGCGATTGACCGGCCCTTGGCCGAGAGAGTCTCCCAAAAAGAGGGTTTGGCCGAAGATTGGCCGAAAGAATTTTGACCTTTAAGTATGCAAAAAGATGTCAAAACAAGAAAAAACAAATGTTTTCTCGAAAACTGGCCGAAAGGCCACCGGAGAGGACTTCTCCCCTGGTACAAGAGCAAAAGCATACAGGCAATGAGTGTCCTGCTAAACTACTTAAAATGTGAAAAAGTCTGCACCAGCAAGTCAGATTGAAGAATTCAAAGTTGTCAAAGTAAAAGCATAAACCAGATTGAAGACCAAGTTGAGGTCAAAGTACATCTCAGCACACCACCAGAAAAGTGGTGTACTGCCAGAACCAGAAGTAAACTACTCGGGGTCCAAGGTCAGAGGAGCACCGTCACCACAATGTCCACCGTGGCCGATTGCAGTACTGCTCTCCAGTGGGTCAGGCGGCCGGTGAGCCACCGTCGCGGCACCCGGGGAGTGCAGCACCGCATCCAGAGTGACGGGGTCCAGCTCCGTGATACCAGAGTAGATACATAAATCACCCCTGCACAGCACAGGCCGCGGCGCAGCCCGACCCGATACCTGCACAGGGTCGATCTCATTGGCCGCCGTGTAGGCGGCAGCTCCCACTCCCATGACAGAAATCAAGAGAAGGAAGGAAAGAAGGAAGGGCATCCCCCACAAACCCGGCTGAGCGGGGAAGCCCCATGGCGGCTTGCCGCAACCGGAGGTGCGGTGAGCACCGTCATGCCAATCTCCCAGAGTACCACCAGAGTGAGGTGCCTGGGCTGCAGGCTCCGACGCATGATTTGCCGAAATGGCAGGAGCCCGCGGCTTCAGCCGGAAGCTACCGTCGGCGAAGTCTTCGTAGTCGTCCGTGTCGTACAGTAATACCTCACATTTAAGGAAGGGATAAGTCTAGATTGGGTGTAGACATTTCATTATAATCCAGATTGGGTGTAGGCACTTCATTTTAATCTAGATTGGGTGTAGGCACTTCATTTTAATCCAGATTGGGTGTAGACAATTAATTTAATCCAGATTGGGTGTAGGCATGCATTTCATGTTAATCTAGATTGGGTGTAGACATTTCATTTCTAATCTAGATTGGGCGTAGACTTCATTTTAACATACCTTGATGCCTGGAGGGCATTACATTTTACATTGATAATATTGCATGTGAACATTATTATGTAAATTCGACCATTAGATATCAACATCTGACCACAATGAACATATCTACCGGTTGGATTTGCGAAATAGTGTTTTTTTAAGCATCAAACAACAACAACAACAACAAAACATCGATTACGAACCGTTCTTCGCTAGTCATCGCATACAAAAACATTATTTCACAAATTCAACCGTTAGATATGTTCATTGTGGTTAGATGTTGATATCTGCCGGTTGAATTTGTGAAATGATGGTTTGTTTTGCAACAAATAACAACAAACATCGATTCCGGACAGTTTTTCGCTAGTCATCGCATACAAAAACATTATTTCGCAAATTCAACCGTTAGATATGTTCATTGTGGTCGGATGTTGATATCTACCGGTTGAATTTGCGAAATCTTTTTTTTAGCAACAAATAACAACAAACATTACGGCCCGTGCCCCCTATACCTGTGTCTACACCCAATGGCGCATTAAAATGAAGTGTCTACACCCAATCTAGACTAAAATGAAGTGCCTACACCCAATCTAGATTAAAATGAAGTGCCTACACCCAATCTGGATTAAAATGAAATGCCTACACCCAATCTGGATTATAATGAAATGTCTACACCCAATCTATTAAATGAAGTGCCTACACCCAATCTATATTAAAATGAAGTGCGTGCACCCAATCTGGATTATAATGAAATGTCTACACCCAATCTAGACTTATCCTTTTTTATATACATACATACAACTTGTATATATATTCTTTTCTGTATATATATATATATATATATGTTGTATATATATATATATGTTACACGCCAATCGCGCCCCACGCCAATCACGCCAAATGTCAGTGAAGTATATTTTTCTACGTTTTTTTTGTTGACCGTGGTTGAAGTATGTAACTTTCAAATTGCAGTCTATATGGGGCGCGATTGGCGTGACATTTTTCACAACGCCAATCGCGCCGGGCGGGATTGGCGTGAATGGGGCGCGATTAATCCGCGGGATTGGCGTGTAACATATATATATGTATATATTGTCCTTCCTTGAGCAAGCTGAGGCTATATCTCAATGAGCTCAAGGAAGGACGATATCTATCCGTGTTTGTCGTTGTCAAAATTTTCTGATTCGTCATGAGATTCTTGCGACATCAAGATGACAATTCTCAATTGACGTGGCGAGACAACAACTTGAACAACTACTTGGTGAACACGCTTCAATGGGTAAGTTTGAGGTTGAGTTAGTTCAACTGAAGAAGAAGCACAAATTTAGCAATGTTATTTTGTGTGGCCATCATGGGTGTGGAAAGGTAATTTTGTCACCTCCCGGTGATAAACGGGCTGAAAAACATCAATTGGTTATTTCCTCACTGGTAGCCAAAGTTGGCTGAAGGGCAGCATCGCGGCTTCCGGGAATTGGCAATACTGCCGTGACAAAACTCATAATTATGCATGCTAACCTTTGAATTTCTGACCAATGGTTGTGGGTGGGTTTGATTTGGGTTGAGTACGGCCTGCACTCTGGTTCATCCACCCGTGTCCTTGTCCAGTTGCCACGTGGCGGTGGTTCAAAGGCCTCGATGGTGCCCAATGTGGCCGCGTCTCACAAGCCCATCCGCCACGTGGCAGAGCGCCGTGCAAGCACAAAACTTGGCGATAGCTCACAAGCATCCGAGCTTTTGCAGTGAATACATCCGGCTGCAGGCGGCGTCCCTCAGCCACGACATCCTCTCTGTGAATGCGAGTGGTCGAACCACTGGATGTGAAGGGATTGGCGCATCGGGTGGCACTCGGCCTCGTAAACAACAAACCTTTGGCCAACTTTGTATTTGCTATGCCTAACCCATTTTTCCAATGTTGGAGGTTAACGCCGTGTGAGATCACAGCGCCTTCTCCCGCAGCCCCTTGCCCAGCTCCTCATGCAGGCCTCGAAGCTCCGCCCACCTCCGTCTAGCCTCCCACTCATCTACCGGTAACCAGGCTTCTCCTGGATCGGACGCAGGCAGTTGTCATGCGGGCAAACCAGCAGCCACGTTGACAACGGAGCGCTGGTTTTACACCCTGGTGGGAAGGGGGCGATGCTACCACGGCAGGATGAGAGGTCTCACGGGTTTGCACCTTGTCCACCAGCAGGCGCGTCATTGTACGGTTGGTGTCGATCCGTGAGGAGGACAGTACCATGCTTGGCAGTCCCGGCAGGCGCACCACGTTGCATAGGAACACCCGGCTGGTTTCGAGCATCTCCATGTACCCGAGCAACTCCCTGCGCGCGCGTGCCCCCCGCTGCTGCTGTTAACAGCGAGCTCGCCCGAGGGCCGCTGTACGGCGCAAGGCCTTCGACGAAAAACACCCCCTCTCCTTAGGGGTGATGGTAAGGTTGCGTCATGCACCAAGGGTGGTCGAGAAGAAGGGGCAAACAGGACCCATGGCCTAGAGGGAATGCCTGAGATTGATCTTGGGGCTGCGATTGATTGTGATTGAGTCAAGCACAGCAAGCGGGCTTGATTTAGACATGCTGGCTACAAGGAGATGAGGAAGCAGCAAGGACCAGTTGGCCTCCGCGCACACGGGATATGCTATGCCATCGGGGGCATGATAGGTTTTGGGATCTTGGTTATGGTCGGGGCCTCAAGCTCCACAGACGACTGTTATGATCTTCCCGCACGGAGGTGGACAACCCAAATGTGATTGGCTCCGGTGCCAAGATCTCAAGCCCAGCCCTATCGAGTTCGATCATGCACCTATCGTGTGCCCCAGTCTCACCTTACCCAACCAATTCAACCCAAACCTCACCCTTGATTGCGAGCCCCCAACCAGCGTGACCCTCCCCTGTGACGCGGAGCCCCAGCCCAACCCAGTCCACGTCCTCGACTCTGTGCTCCCTCCAAACCCAAACTTCACTCCTCCCTCGGAGCCCAAACCCAAACTTCCCTCTTCCTTCCCCACCCGAATTCGATCCAGTCCGTGCCCTCGAAGCGCGGCCGCACAATGATCCAACCCTCCTCGTCTCAGGCTCCCAATCCCTCCGCCGCCTGAATCTACTAACGTGCCACCGCGCTGCACATGGCTGGCCAGAATCTACTAACGTGCCACCGCGCCGCACATGGCTGGCCTGAATTTGGCCAACGTGCCACCGCGCCGCACATGACTAGTCTGAATCTACTAACGTGCCACCGCGCGCACATGGCTGGCCTGAATCTACAAACGTGCCACCGCGCCAAGCACATGGCTGGCCTGAATCTACTACGCCGCGCCGCACATGGCTGGGCTAGAATCTACTAATGTGCCACCGCGCTCGCACATGCGTGGCTGGCCTGAATCTACTAACGTGCCACCGCGCCACACATGGCTAGCCTGAATCTATCAATGTGCCACCGCACATGGCTAGCCTGAATCTACTAACGTGCCACCGCGCCGCACATGGCTGGCCTGAATCTACTAATGCCACCGCGCCGTACATGGCTAGCCAGAATCTACTAATGTGCCACCGCGCCGCACATGGCTGGCCTGAAGCCTTGACTGCTTCCCCGCCCCATGCGCATTTCCTCGCGCTGCGCCGCACCCTGGAGCGGGCTGCAGCTCCTTCTGGTTGAGCACGCAGGTGGGGTGCAGGCTCGCGTCGCGGCAGTGCTTCGTGTGGAACCGCGCCTCCTTCTCGTTGCGCTCAACGTTCTTGTCGTGAGGCAGCCCCACCCGCGGGTACAGGCCGCTGCACAGAACCCACTTCAGCAGCGCCACGTCCGCCTTCTCCCAGCCTCCCTCCCCGCCCCGCGTCGTGACACCTCAACACTCGGACTCGCGAGAAGTGAAGATAGATTTCATCAGGACCCGGCGATAACAGTTTGCGCGCTCAAACCACGCAGTGACCGTCCGATCATTTTGCTTCCAGCGCAATAATCTGCGAGTTTTCAGCTCATGGATCAGGTGATTTTGTAAACCTTCAGTTCACGGATGATCGATGATTCACACAACTGTCTGATGGGACGATCCATATGGTTACTGCTGCTTTTGATCTAACGGCCCCGATCTGAACAACCATGCTTCACCTCTTCACGCACTGCGAGTCGGCCGCGCGCTTCGAGCTGCAGCCATGCTGTGGACACATGCAGTCCTGGAAGGCCTACTCTTTACACCAGTCTCGCCAGATCGTGCAGACTCCGACACTCCCTCTAAAGGGGTCCTGACAGACCTACTTGTTGGGGTGGAGCTCATTTTAGTCTCCAGCTCCGTTTCTTGGGTTGGTGCCCTGTTTCCATTTCATCATATTCTGGCGGTCATATTTTCATTGTCTTACGACGGCCACAATGGCAATGTGGGACGGAAGGATCTGATCCGCCTGAGGCTGGTGCTGCCAGATCAGCCTGCGCGCAATCAATCTGCCAGATCAGCCTGCGCGTGATCAATCTGCCAGATCAGCCTGCGCGTGATCAATCTGCCTGATCAGCCTGCGCGCAATCAATCTGCCAGATCAGCCTGAGCGTGATCAATCTGCTAGTTCAGCTCGGGTGATCAATCTGCCAGATCGGGCCTGCACGTGATCAATCTGCCAGATCAGCTCTGCGCGTGGATCAATCTGACAGATCAGATTGCGTGATCAATCTGCCAGATCAGCCTGCGCTTTGATCACCCGCCAGATCAGCCTGCCGCGCGGATCAATCTGCCAGATCAGCCTGCCGCGTGGATCAATCTGCCAGATCAGTCGCCGCGGATCAATCTGCCAGATCAGCCTGCGCGTGATCAATCTGCCAGATCAGCCTGCGCGTGATCAATCTGCCAGATCAGCCTGCCGCGTGATCAATCTGCGAGCGCGAGGCTTCCACCTGGCTAAGATCCCTGCAAGACGCGTCCGCCAGCTTGCGCACGTCCACGCGGAGCTCCAAGTCCTTGCTCCGCATGAAGTCCAGCTTGGCCGCCTCGGACTGCCCGCCGCACTTGCCGCCGTCCTTACCCTCGGCATCGCTGTCGCTGGAATCGCCTTCCTCATTCACCCCACCATCCTCACCCACCTGTACCCCGGGCCGCCGGCTGCGCCTGGTCAGCGGGCAAAGCCCTAGCAATTGGACACTTGCGGCGGCAGGCCTCCGCCAGAGCGCTCCATCTTCGCAAACGCATATATTCTAGGCGAGAGCCAGGTTGGGAGGCCTGCACTAGACAGCGGCGGTCCATCAGACGCCGTTGATGGGCTGCACGGGAACTCTACACGCCTCCCATTCCGCCAGGTGGCCTCACACACGTGGCAGCGCGCAATCCCCGCGAGCTTCCTCGAAATCCACCGAGGGCTGCGATGCGGGGAGCAGGTTGCACGAGTAAAAAACAAACGGAGCTTTTTCGCCCACCCAGAGAATATTCCACGTCACTGAATAGCTATTCAGTGCTCACTTCAGATCCCGTGCTTACAAAAGCGGCTTGGAAGAAAAAGCCCCCACCACCCGCCCTCGTGGGAACCCCAGGATGCGCTTTATGGGAGCCCCCTTCTTCGCGATCTCCCACCACCGCCGCAGCACCGAGGGAGGAGCTCCAAAGCCCTCCCACAAAATGCGAAGGCAGCCGCCGGCTACGGTGGGAGCAGAGGGCGCGCGCGGGGCCCGTGCGACCCAACAGCCTGCGACCCTCTTAGGCCACATGTTCCGGGGCTCTCCCTCCGGCCTCTTGATTTGACCTGGCCCGCCAGTAGTGGCAACTGAAGCGAAGGCAGATGCCCGGGTGCCACAGCAGTGGGGCTGGCACACAACATCCGCGGAGTCAGCGGAGGGGTGTCAGCGGAGGGGCGTCAGCGGAGGGGCGTCAGCGGAGGGGCGTCAGCGGAGGGGCGTGCCCGCGGGAGGGGCGTCCGCGGAGGGGCGCCCTCGGCGAGGGGCGCCTTACGGAGGCCGGCGGGGCGCGGCGGGGCGTCGGTGAGGGCGTCGGGCGGAGGGGCGGCCAGGCGGAGGGGCGGCCAGCGGGGGCGTCAGCGTGGAGGGGCAGGCACTCCCACCTGCAGCACACGGCGGCCTCGGTCCCGCTCCATTTCCCGCTGCATCTTGCGCAGCTCATGCTGGGCCACCCTCCGCGAGCGATGCCCCCCTCCGCCCGCAGCTTCCATCGGGCAGTCGCGCTTTCGATGCTCCATGCTGCCGCACCGCCAGCATCCAGGCCCGTCCCGGTGCTCGCCCCTCTCTCCGCCCGAACCCCCGAGTTCCATGCCTCCTCCACCTCCCCATCGGCTCCGCCTCCCCGGCTCCCCTCAGCCCCGCCTCGCCGCCTCGGCGACCTTCCTTCCACTCGCTCACTCTCTCAAACTGGAGCCGCAGCCAGTAATCTCGTACAGCCTCTGCTCCTCCAGCCCGTGCCGCCGGCACCACTTGAATGACGACTCCGACCGTCTGCGCGCCCGACCCGAGTGCCATTCACTCCGCGCCCCCTCCACGACCCCGCGGTGAGTGCAGCTGGTCGAATCGACGTGTAGTATCACCAGTGCCGTGGAAGCTCGAGGGGATCGCTCGTCCCGGGAGCAGCCACAGGCGGGCCGGCTATTGGCACCTCCCAGTGCTGGGCGGAAGTGGAGGGTTAAGACGTGCTGTGCATACATCAGGGGGGCGTGTGACGCTCTCAAGGGTACAATGTGGGATAGATGCCCCACAGCACAGCTCACCACACAGCTCAGCCAAGGGGTGGCGTGCTACCACTTGCCCGGGGCCTTTGGGCGGCGCCCGGGTGGGCCCTTGCGAGCGCACACACCTGTGCTTGATGCGGATCCACTCGTTGAAGATGTTCAGCAGAGTGAAGGGGTCACCGTGGGGTGATTCCATCGACATCCTCAGTGTCTGCACAGCCATACGTTTCCCACAACCTCGCGCAAGTGACGTGGCAAGCACATGAGCCCCTCAGGCACGAGGTGCGAGGTATGCACAGTAATGCAGACCTCGCCGCGTCAGCCCGTCCCCGGCACAGCAAGCCCTCGCAAGCTGCCTCCCACCCCCGAGCCAGATAAGCCCACGTGTCCTTGCAGCCACCCCTCTGGGAAAGCCCTCGCCCTCGCCCGCGTCCTACCATCCCTATAGACACGCCCTCGCCCTCGTACAGCCATCCCTCTAGGCAAGCCCTCGCCCCCACACACCGCCCGCCTTAGAAAAGCCCTCCCACCCTCGATCTCCTCCAATCCTCAGTATGTTCTAGGCAAGCCCTCACGGCCTCGCCCTGCTTACAAGCAACACTGAGGAGCCTTTTCTGCTGACCAGCAAGCTCAAGCCGAACGGTGCCCGGCTCTGCCCCCCACCCCCCAACCCCCTCTCCAAAAGCAAATGTGTGGTGTGGCCTCTACCGTAGTCTCTGAGGCATCTGAGCTGCCGAGACGAATGTACGGCGACTGCACGCTCATAGCTGCAGCCATCGTTATCACGTGTTCCTGATGTATGTCCATCACCGCCCCAGTCTCCGTCTCAGACAGCCCCGCTCCCAACTCGCACCTCTCTTTTCTGACAGAGGACAAGCATGCTCCTGGCGCGACGAGGAAATCCACACAGGGGCGAAGTAATTGAGTGCCGAGCGTGCCAGCCCGGCAACAGATGCACGAGTCCAGCATGAGAGGAGCGCCAAGCCAGCGCCGCTCGCCCGGAAGCCCTCGGGCCACCTGAAGGCCTGCGGGCCAGGTCTCGCGCATCCGAGCGCCCGTCGCTGGGCGCATCAACCGCTATCCAGGACGGCCTGCCGGAAGGGGCGCGCCTTGAGGTGGAAGAGCGAGCCGAGGATGAGGATCTTGCCGATGTGCAGGCTGACAGGGAGCGATGCCAGGGCGGCACCGAGCGGTGTGAGCTGCAAGGCCGGGCTCAGCGCCTCTTGCTCCTTCAGCGCCACCACGGCCGAAGCCAGCATTCCATCTGCCGGAGGCTCGATGAAGGGGAACCGGCGAGGGTCCTGCAACCAGCCGATGCCCTCCCTCTCATCCTCTCCCACCCCGCTGTATCCACAGACCCCGGCGGACTCTCCGGCGGAGGGGAGCTCTCTCCGGCGGAGGGGAGCTCTCTCCGGCGGAGGGGAGCACTCTCCGGCGGAGGGGAGCTCTCTCCGGCGGAGGGGAGCACTCTCCGGCGGAGGGGAGCACTCTCTGGCGGAGGGGAGCACTCTCCGGCGGAGGGGAAGACGCTCCGGCGGAGGGGAGCACGCTTCGGCGGAGGGGAGGACGCTCCGGCGGAGGGGAGCACTCTCCGGCGGAGGGGAGATCTCTCCGGCGGAGGGGAGCACTCTCCGGCGGAGGGGAGCACTCTCCGGCGGAGATGAGCACTCTCCGGCGGAGGGGAACACTCTCCGGCGAAGGGGAGCACTCTCCGGCGGAGGGGAGCTCTCTCCGGCGGAGGGGAGCACTCTCCGGCGGAGGGGAGCACTCTCCGGCAGAGGGGAGCACTCTCCGGCGGAGGGGAGCACTCTCCGGAGGAGGGGAGCACTCTCCGGCGGAGGGGAGCACTCTCCGGCGGTGAAAAGTTGCACAGGTATCAGCGCATCGGTCAAGAACAAACCCGACCCGCACAGAGCTCTCCCCAACGCCCACGAAGCCGTCGGATCCCAAGGAGCCATCCACTGTTCAACATTTTGAATGGCCAAGATTAGCGGCTGGAATCGCATTGAACCGGCATTGGTCGCATTCTTCGAGTAACGACATTGTCCACACTCCCCGCAGAATGTCCTCCGTTGCTCTTCGACGGAATAGCGATATGGTTTGCATGATTCGCGACACCAAAATGCCTCGGCCTCTTCGCGCATGAACGCAAGGGGTCGCAGCGAGACGAAAACGCGCTGCCAGCAAGCCTCGCCCGGGGGCCGCCCCACCTCCGCCATGCGCAGCTGCTTGATCTGCAGAACGACACTCTCCAGCGGGATCTTGTGGACCTCCGGCGGCGTGAAGTCGGGGAACTTGTCAAACTCCTCTTTGCTATACAAGCGGAATGCGACGCCCGGGCCAGTGCGCCCGGCGCGGCCCTTCCGTTGATCAGCGCTCGCCTTGCTAATCCAACACTCCTGAAGGGACGCCATCCCCGTGCGTGGGTCGTGCACCATCTCCTTCGCGCGCCCGGAGTCCACCACGAATCTGCCCCCCGGGGCCCAAGCGCATCAGACCCCTCCAGCACCCCTCCGGTCACTGCATTCCTCCATCCGTCCGCCTCGGACCTTGAGCCGCTCCCCATAGCACACTCGGGGATGTGGAGCTGCACCCTATCGTGTCCGTGCGAGTACACCCACCGGACCCACTGAGCCTCTTTAGGTACCACTCACAGTCACCAAGCACCGACCCGGGCCATGGAGCCCCCAAGAGGCACCCCCCTCAGTCACCCCAAGCACCGTCACGGCTAACGCCACACAGCAAGCTGCTAGTGCGGAAGTCCTGCGAGGGGTCACCCACAGCCGTGAACATGCCAGACACCGCGTGTCGGTCCAACTGTCTACGCCATGTAGGAGGAGGTGAGCTCAGGAGGAGGGAGAATTGGGGCGGGGCAGACAAGGGGGGTAGCCAAGGAGGGGGAACGACCGCAGGAAGATGGCCGGGTTTACAAGTCCGGGTGCCAAACCAAGCAGCAGTCGAAGCGGCAATGCAGTGCCAAGCAAAAGGGGGTGATGAAGGAGAGGCCTGGAACTCCATAACGCTGCGATCGTCTCCCTCTACTTGTTCCGGGAAATGACGGCTGAACAGGCGAGGGCAATATACCGGATGCCATCAATCGTGACAGATGTCTCCGCAATATTGGTCGACAGGATGCATTTGCGCACACCCTCGGGAGCGAGGTCAAACACCTGAGCTCCATTCCAAGTGCACTCCCCGTCGTTCAGCATCAGATCATTCGTGCGCCGAGTCATTGTTGCCTGCGGTGCCATGGTGTCATTGTTGTGTGCGCTGCCATGGTGTCATTGCTTTGTCCACTGTCATGGTGTCATTGTTGTGTGCGCTGCCATGGTGTCATTCGTTGGCCCGCGCCGCCGGCGGTGGCCGCCGGTTGTGTGCGGTTCCATGGTGTCATTGCTTTGTCCACTGTCATGGTGTCATTGCTGTGTGCGCTGCCATGGTGGCATTGTTGTCTGCACCATGGCAGCGCGGACAGCGATGCCATCAGCTGCAGGTGAATGACGCCACTCCCCGTCGATCCCCATGGCACAGGTTGCGGCATTGGCGCGGACGTGGCGTTAGCTCACACCTTGTCCTGCTCTTCCACGGAGAGGGCACTGTGCAGCATCAAGATCACCCACCGCCGCGTCGAGGCCGCATACGGGCGCATCTCATTGGCCTGCCGGCGCCTCCCTCGCCCTCCGCTGAGCCCTACGACCCTCAGCGATCTCCCGCAGAACCCCTCGACACCTCCCTCGCCCGCTGAGCCCTACTTGCACCCTCAGCCGGCCTCCCGCAGAACCCTCGACACCTCCCCTTGCTCCTCCGCTGCGCTACGACCCTCAGCGATCTCCCGCAGAACCTCGACACCTCTCGCCCTCCGCTGAGCCCTACGACCCTCAGCGATCTCCCGCAGAACCCCTCGACACCTCCGCCGCCCTCCATTGCAACCCCTCACCCCACGCCTAGTCCTATTCCCAGCCCTCATCCCGCCCGGAGGCTCGAGACCCCACTGTTGCCCTCCACGGAGCCCTATGACCCCCGCTTACCCTGTGCTTCCGAGGCACATGAGCCCCCCCTTCCCCTCTTCCTAAGCTTACAACCCAGAACCAGAGCCCCTTGGCATCCCATCTCCGAGATGGCTCCCGATGTCCAAGCCCTTGCCTGGCCCGAGCCTCGATTGGGCTGGTGTGGATCTTGGTCTCGGGTGGCCAATTGAGCGGCATGCCACTGACAGTACTGACACTTGAGGTCTATGAGGCTAGACATGTGCACATGCTCACGTGGTGTTGCTGGTGGATCAGGTGCTAGACAGGGCTCCCTACAACCTTCAGGCATTTTGGTGGACATGCCAACTGCACGTGTGAGCTAAATAAATGTAGAGCAAAAATTAAATGTGAGCTAAAGAACTGGGCGCAGCTTCCGCAGTACTACGCCCAGTGGTGGGACCCGTGCTGCGAGGGAGTCAATGTTGTGGCCTACGACTGGCGGGGCAAGCTGAACCGGATTATCCCGCCGTGGGGGCTGCTCCACGAGGTGGTGCACAAGGTGTGGGAGGAAGGTGCTGGAGGCACGGTGGTGGCACCGTACTCGCCGGGCCAATCTTGGTTCCGGGAGCTGAAGGCAATCGCGGACGAGGTGGTCTTCCTGCCGCGGCGGCGAGATCTGTTTGCTCCCAGCAAGCTGGGCGGGTCCGAGCCGATCGGGCCGTCCAGCAGGGTTGCAGTCATGTTTCACATGCAAGCGTCCCGGTGAGCTGCCACGTCAGCAACAACGCAGACATGGCCGGCCAAGGGCACTCGGCTGGAGGTATTTTGGCCGATGGATGACCCCTGGTACCTGGGTGCAGTGGGCGACGTCTCATCAGAGGGGAAAACTCAGATTGTATTCGATCACGGCAGTGTGGAGTGGCTGCTGCTGGCGGAGGAGTGGATACGGCTCGTTGCAGCGCAGCCGGCAGCAGGAGACAGCGACCGCCGTTGGAACGCCCGTGGACAAGTGTGACTCGGCCGTGCATGATCGCTGGCGGAGCAAGCTGCGCAAGAGCCAGCAAACGAGGCTGGCGGCGCAGATGCAGGCGGAGGCGCTGCAAGCGCCGACATACAGCAACTACGGCCCCAGGGCGAGGAAGCTCTGCGAGTTCTGTGAGCGTGAAGAGCGAGAGTGGCGGCCGGCATCGGAAGAGACGGCGCGCCCGTACGTTGCCCCACTCTTGCCAGTAGGGAACGTGCAGGCAGAGTCGATGCAGCCCTACCTCTGGGCCATCAACAATTACCACGAGGACGTGGAGATCGAGGGCCGGCGAAGGGGCGTGTAGTGACACGTGCAGTGAAGGGCATGATCGCGCTGCAGACAGAGGCGGCAGCGGCAGCGGGCGAGACCAAGATGGGTTCAACCTGGCTGCCAGCGAAGCACATGCTGAATGGCATGGGATCGGCCAACAAAGCCAGCCCACCAGCATCCCAGTGGATGTGAGAAGCAAATCAGGAGCAGGGCGGGGCCGCAACAAGATACCACCAACTCATACATATTCCCAACCCAGATGCAAAGCATCATGGAAAGATGATACAATGTGACAGATCATCACCCAACAATTGTTGGTCTCTGGGTCACGGAGTGAGCGGACCCTGCTGGCATGCGCCCAGTGGCTCCCGGTCGATGGATGGGACCTGTTGGTCCATGGTTATGCCATGAATGCAGTCACACCACACAGCATGGACACCCCATGTTTAAAAATGAAAACATGCGGGCACCTAAGTGCTCCCCACAAAAATCAAGGGAAAACACAGAAGGTGGACTTCACCACCCTCTGCCTCTCCTTGCAGCAAAGGCAGACAAATAAACCGAGCCCGCCGAGAGGCAGAGCCCGCCAGAATGGCACCACAGGGACCACCGCCTCCCAGAACCCACTTCCAACCGGCGGCCGTTCCCGTTCACAGCGACGCGCCAGTACCTCACATCTGGGTCAAAGAACACGAGCACATGCGCACGGCGCACGAGGCAACGCTGACACTGCTGCCGTAGGATGGCGAGGATCTCCGGTGGCTGCGGGAATGCGCCTACGTGGCGCTCACGTTTGACTCCTCCGGGAGGCCAGACGCGGGCACGGCGCTGCAGCGAGAGCGCGCACTGGTGCACAACGACGGCGATGGCGCTGACCCTGGAGATGGGTGAGAACCACCAGGCGCGGAAGAGGAGCCTATCCATCCACTGGTGGGGGCTGGAGCAGCTGCGGAAGCTCTTGGAGCTCTGGACACGGTGCAGGGATGAGGCCTGGCAGCGTGTGACACCGGGGAGGGTCCCACCGATCGGTGTGCTGGGTAGCTACTGGAGGCTGCTGGGAGAGAGGGCCAGCTGTCAGGATCGGGCAAAGACCTGGCCTACGAGTGGCTTCAGCTGCACTGGGCAGTGTGAGGCGTCTCTCCCCAGAGGCAGCGCACTTCTCAGCACACAAGACCAGGAAGGGTGCAGTGACCTGCGCCAGAGCAGGGGGCATGACGCTGGAGAAGGTG
>LGRX02009609.1:0-11867 GCA_001247695.2 Cymbomonas tetramitiformis | reverse complement strand
TCGCAGTACGCTTCTGCTCTTCCTGCTTACGCCGGTCCTCTACAATTCCAGCACCCGTATCTGTCGCTGCTGCTGAAGTAGCTATAACGTTGTCGTAGTGGTCACATACCGCATCATTTAGCTCCTGGAACGACGGCAGCTGGTCCTTAGGGTACATAGTGCGTACAAAGACATACGCCGGGTTCAAAGAATTCAGCACCATAGCCACAAAGACCGCCTCCAGGCTGGCAACATGAAATTTCTCACCGTTCGGCAGGAATTTGCTCGTGCACGCATATTCCTCCACTCTGTCGAGAACCTGCCTCGCATTCAGAAAGCCCGGCAGTGGGGGAGCGAGCGTCGCAAACCTCTTTGTGTCATCAAGCAGAGTCTTGACCTGCCCCACAAAGTACGCAGAACCCGTGCTCCGACGCATTTTAATTAGCTGCCGCCAGGCTAAGACACCGTCCGCCTCAGCGCTGTACGTTTGAACAACCGCGTTCGCCGTCTTGGAAGTCACGGCCGATAGAAAGTCGTGAAACAACTGATTCGCTGCCACCGAGAACTGCTCGTCCTTCTTGATGTCCTCCAAGTCGCGCGCGTCCGATAAGAGCAACGCCAGTGCCCGATGACGCAAACACGGCACAATTTTACCCTGGAACTCCAGCCACTTGCTGTCATTTTCTGCGTCCTGACCAGAATAAAGTTGGTCAGACTTGAACCCCTTCAACATATCCGTCAGAATAGGCAAAGGTACGCCCTCAGTACCACTCGCAACGCGAGATTTAACACTGGAACCAGACATACCGGATTCCGCGGCCTCAGGAGACGCAATAGCATTTCCTGTCCCCGCATTCTGATTCGCAGCCAACTGGGGCACTGCTTGTGCCAGGACCTGAACCATTTTCATAAGCTCATTTAAACGCGCGTCTTGCTGCGAAAATAGCTGTTGCTGCCTCTCATCGATAAGAGCTGTCAGCGCTGCAGAGTCCTCCCCAACTGAAATTCCATCTTCCGATAGTCCCTCCGAAAGGTCGCCAAAGGTAGAATCCATAGGCGTTTCTGGCGTGGTCCGCTCTGCAACCTTGGCCTTGTCTTGTTTCTTACTCATTTCCGAAAACGCGCAGCAAAATTTTGCGTGATACAACCGTAGGTTAACACTTACTGTGTAGTAAGTGGGCCCAAAACATTTAGGATTTCGAGAGTTTCGTTTAAACAAAAGCGAGCATAAACTTTCATTATCAAAAGATATACCAGTTCGCAGCTCGAAACGCCACGAACATTTACGCGCCATCATTACTGATTGGGCGATCTTATGTGAAAGTTCACGAAACAGAGTCCTGCGTGTCACTGTCGTGTTCATACCGACCGCAGTGACACTCTTGAGTACAGATGAACTCATTACGCACTTCCCGATGGTCATCAGTGATCTGACGGCCACGATTAGTTCAGCAGATCTACAGATCTAGATCTAAGGGTTCCATAGGGTTTCTTCAGGGTTCGAGCATCCTGACTACTGTACAAGGTCTAGATAGTCATTCTTTACACCAAACTGATCAGCAGGCACTTGCAGATTCCAATAGCGCCGCCGATGTCCTCCGCGGGGTCCCTTGGGCTAAGCCTGTGCGACGTGCGCCGTTGATGTCCTCCGCGGGGTCCCTTGGGCTAAGCCTGTGCGACGTGCGCCGTTGATGTCCTCCGCGGCGTCCCTTGGGCTAAGCCTGTGCGACGTGCGCCCGTTGATGTCCTCCGCGGGGTCCCTTGGGCTAAGCCTGTGCGACGTGCGCCGTTGATGTCCTCCGCGGCGTCCCTTGGGCTAAGCCTGTGCGACGTGCGCCTGTAGGATTTCGAGAGTTTCGTTTACACAAAAGCGAGCATAAACTTTCATTATCAAAAGATATACCAGTTCGCAGCTCGGAACGCCACGAACATTTACGCGCCATCATTACTGATTGGGCGATCTTATGTGAAAGTTCACGAAACAGAGTCCTACGGGTCACTGTCGTGTTCATACCGACCGCAGTGACACTCTTGAGTACAGATGAACTCATTACGCACTTCCCGATGGTCATCAGTGATCTGACGGCCACGATTAGTTCAGCAGATCTACAGATCTAGATCTAAGGGTTCCATAGGGTTTCTTCAGGGTTCGAGCATCCTGACTACTGTACAAGGTCTAGATAGTCATTCTTTACACCAAACTGATCAGCAGGCACTTGCAGATTCCAATAGCGCCGGCGATGTCCTCCGCGGCGTCCCTTGGGCTAAGCCTGTGCGACGTGCGCCGTCGATGTCCTCCGCGGCGTCCCTTGGGCTAAGCCTGTGCGACGTGCGCCGTTGATGTCCTCCTCACAAGGGGTCCCTTAAGGCTTGTGCGACGTGCGCCGTTGATGTCCTCCGCGGGGTCCCTTGGGCTAAGCCTGTGCGACGTGCGCCGTTGATGTCCTCCGCGGCGTCCCTTGGGCTAAGCCTGTGCGACGTGCGCCTGTAGGATTTCGAGAGTTTCGTTTACACAAAAGCGAGCATAAACTTTCATTATCAAAAGATATACCAGTTCGCAGCTCGGAACGCCACGAACATTTACGCGCCATCATTACTGATTGGGCGATCTTATGTGAAAGTTCACGAAACAGAGTCCTACGTGTCACTGTCGTGTTCATACCGACCGCAGTGACACTCTTGAGTACAGATGAACTCATTACGCACTTCCCGATGGTCATCAGTGATCTGACGGCCACGATTAGTTCAGCAGATCTACAGATCTAGATCTAAGGGTTCCATAGGGTTTCTTCAGGGTTCGAGCATCCTGACTACTGTACAAGGTCTAGATAGTCATTCTTTACACCAAACTGATCAGCAGGCACTTGCAGATTCCAATAGCGCCGGCGATGTCCTCCGCGGCGTCCCTTGGGCTAAGCCTGTGCGACGTGCGCCGTCGATGTCCTCCGCGGCGTCCCTTGGGCTAAGCCCCAAAGTGACAAAAGGGCCGTTGATGTCCTCCGCGGGGTCCTTGGCTAAGCTTGTGCGACGTGCGCTGATGTCCTCCGCGGGGTCCCTTGGGCTAAGCCTGTGCGACGTGCGCCGTTGATGTCCTCCGCGGCGTCCCTTGGGCTAAGCCTGTGCGACGTGCGCCTGTAGGATTTCGAGAGTTTCGTTTACACAAAAGCGAGCATAAACTTTCATTATCAAAAGATATACCAGTTCGCAGCTCGGAACGCCACGAACATTTACGCGCCATCATTACTGATTGGGCGATCTTATGTGAAAGTTCACGAAACAGAGTCCTACGGGTCACTGTCGTGTTCATACCGACCGCAGTGACACTCTTGAGTACAGATGAACTCATTACGCACTTCCCGATGGTCATCAGTGATCTGACGGCCACGATTAGTTCAGCAGATCTACAGATCTAGATCTAAGGGTTCCATAGGGTTTCTTCAGGGTTCGAGCATCCTGACTACTGTACAAGGTCTAGATAGTCATTCTTTACACCAAACTGATCAGCAGGCACTTGCAGATTCCAATAGCGCCGCCGATGTCCTCCGCGGGGTCCCTTGGGCTAAGCCTGTGCGACGTGCGCCGTTGATGTCCTCCGCGGGGTCCCTTGGGCTAAGCCTGTGCGACGTGCGCCGTTGATGTCCTCCGCTGGGTCCCTTGGGCTAAGCTTGCGACGTGCGCATGATGTCCTCCGCGGGGTCCCTTGGGCTAAGCCTGTGCGACGTGCGCCGTTGATGTCCTCCGCGGCGTCCCTTGGGCTAAGCCTGTGCGACGTGCGCCTGTAGGATTTCGAGAGTTTCGTTTACACAAAAGCGAGCATAAACTTTCATTATCAAAAGATATACCAGTTCGCAGCTCGGAACGCCACGAACATTTACGCGCCATCATTACTGATTGGGCGATCTTATGTGAAAGTTCACGAAACAGAGTCCTACGTGTCACTGTCGTGTTCATACCGACCGCAGTGACACTCTTGAGTACAGATGAACTCATTACGCACTTCCCGATGGTCATCAGTGATCTGACGGCCACGATTAGTTCAGCAGATCTACAGATCTAGATCTAAGGGTTCCATAGGGTTTCTTCAGGGTTCGGGCATCCTGACTACTGTACAAGGTCTAGATAGTCATTCTTTACACCAAACTGATCAGCAGGCACTTGCAGATTCCAATACCCCTTCTAAAGGGTGACTGTCTAGTTGTCCTACTGCCAGTTCTTGGGAATGGTGCCCCTTCAGTCAGCAATATCCAGTTTTTGGGATGGTGCCCCTCCAGCTCCAGTTTATGGGGATGGTGCCCCCTTCAATCTTTTTTCTTCAGGGTCAGAGTCCTTCAACTTCATGATACCAAGCCTCTCTCTGTGTGTAAGGAAGGCTGGTAGAGGAAGGGGCTTGGTGAATATGTCCGCTGTGTTGTCCGCTGAGGAGACATACGAGGCTTCCACTGTCTTGGACTTCACCAGTTCCCGGATGTACATGTTCCTCACCTCTATGTGCTTGGACCTGTTGTTGTTCACATAGTCAGAGGCCAAATGAATGGCCCCTTGGTTGTCACAGTACATAGGCACTGGGTTGCAGATGTCCACCAAGTCATTCAGCACATTGATGATGTACTTGATCTCGCGAGCCCCTTCAGACATAGCTATGATCTCAGCCTCGGTAGTCGAGAGTGATACACACCTCTGCATGATCGAGGAGAAGATGAGCAAGTTCCCACGCAGGTAGACTGCAATGCCAGATGTAGATCTCCTCGTTGTCTTGCAGCCAGCATAGTCAGCATCAGTGTATATGCTCATTGGTAGTGCTCCACCAGCCAGACCCAGCCCCCTTGGCACATAAGAGGTTGTCCGCAGCACCAGCTCGTAGCTCATAGTGCCCTTGAGGTATCTGACAACCTGTTTCAGTGCCACAAAGTGCTCTGGGCCATAGGACGCACAGAACCGAGAGAGAGCAGACACAACAGCCATGATGTCAGGGCGCGTGCACCTTGCAATCCACTGCAGCTGCCCAAGCAGCCCCCTGAACGGAATGGTGGTATCCTTGCCATCAGATGGAGCAAGAGAGCACCCTGGAGACATGGGCAGGCTAGCTGGCTTAGCATCCTTAAGTCCATAGGTGTCAACCATCTGGGAGATGTACCCAGACTGAGAGAGATATGCCACTCCAGGGCCCCAGCGCACGCCAATGCCCATCACCAGATCCAGTACACCCAAGTCCTTAGAGGCATACTGTGAGTGGAAGGTCGCCACAAAACTGTCATACCATGATCGATTGTTGGTGGCACAAAGGTAGTCATCCACATATGCCAGGATGATGACCATGATGTCAGAGTCCCGAATGTAGTAGAGGCAAGGCTCCACATCACTGCGCCTCATCCTCTTATCATAATTCATAATGAAGGCATCACTGGTGTCAAACCACTCCTTGCCCGCCTGCTTCAGACCATATACCGCCTTGAGGAGCTTGGCACACGTCCTGCCCTGATACTCCAGTCCCCTAGGGAGCCTGACATACAGGTCCTCCTCCAGGGTCGAGTTCAGAAAGGCAGTCTCCACGTCCATGTGGTACACCTCGAGTCCCAGGTTGAGCGCCAGGATGATGACCAGTCTCACCGAAGATAGCTGTGTGCATGGGGCAAAGGTGTCAAAGTAATCAACACCATATTCCTGCTTGTTACCCCGCACACACACCCTCGCCTTGCGCTTCTGGAGCTGCCTGTGCTTGTCCAGTTTCACCTTCAGCACCAATGCCATGTCCAATAGGCGAACACCAGGAGGCACATCCTCCATGTCCATCATCATGAGAGCCTGCTTGACTGTAACCAGGGCCTCAAGCTCGGTCTGAATAGCCTCCATCCACTCATCAGCATCTGGCGCCCCCATAGCTTGTTTGACCCCCTTGGGCTCAGTCACCCCAGGTGGTAGCACATCCACCGAGTCCCCAGCACACGACTTCGCCACTGCTGCCATGCATGTGTGCTCCGGAGGGAAGTGCACTCTCCCCACTGGCAGGTCAATGTGCGTGAAGTTCGTGAGTAACATAACACAGTATGGAACCGAGCTGGCTCCCACAGCACGTGCGCATGTAATCCCAGCCTCCAGCTTCTCACGTCCAGCATCTGCCATGACCTCAGTGAACAATGGGTAGTTGACATTGAGGTCACCATTGTGCACAGCCGAGCGTACAGCAGCAATATGCTTGGGCTGGCCATCCAGATAGTCCCGGAGGCTCACCCAGCACGTCACATCCACTGCCCTCACCTTTAGCACTGCCAGGATCTCGTCACTGTCATCAGGTAGATAGACTCCAACATCAAGAATGTCATCCTCCAGTCCACTCGGAAGGGTGTCATGATATGCTGCATCCAACGTTGTCACCATGAAGTTGGTACTCAGTGGGGCCACTGCAGAGGGATCCCAGGTGGTGACCACCTTGCCCAGCTTGTCCACAGCCTCATGGAACCTGACCATGCCAGACTTGACTATCTTCCCCGACTCAGGATCATATAGCAAGTAGGCTGACGAGACCTCAGAGTGACCAACATACCCCAGCTGCTTCGCCCGATCACTGAGCTTGTGTTCCCTGCTGTCTGGGTCCACAAAAGCATATGTCAGACAGCCAAACACCCGAAGAAGTGAAAGGTCATGGTGCTGCCCATACAACTTGTAGTAGGGGGACTTCTTGTGCAGAGGCTTCTGGAATGTCCTGTTCAGGATATACACAGAGTGTCGAACAGCAAGTGGCCATACATCTACACCAAAGCCAGATGTCACAAGTAGTGCCCGAGCCACTGCTTGCACTGTCCTGTGGGATCTCTCAACACGAGCTTAGTTCTCATGAAGGTATGGCGACCCATGGCGTTGCTCAATACCTCGCTCCTTGCAGTACTGCTGTGTCTGCCCAGCAATCATGGTGGAGTCCCCATCAGTATGTAGCATATGGTACTTCTCCTCAAGCCTCATGCGGCTCCTGTGCCTCCTCACCTCAATCAGGAACTCTTCCAGTGCTCCCAGGTAGTCTGACTTCTTCTTCAGAAAGTACACGCATATCCAGGATGTGCAATCATCCACAAAGAGTACGAACCACCGGTACCCACCGGCACTGTGCCTGAATGGTCCACAGGTATCAGACCACACCAACAATCCAATCTCCTCAGCGCGCTTCCTACCCGTAGGCTTCATAGAAGGCCTGATGGCGTTGGTGAGCCTGCAGGAAACACACCTCTCTGGACAGCGCAATGCCAGACTCTTGGCATACTGCACAGTTGTGATACCCATAGGAACCTCCTCGTCCAGCATCTCCTGCATGGTCACGTCACCAATATGTCCAAGGCGAATGTGTGCAAGCATCTTGGCATCAAGCTTCATCACTGTATGCCCATCCTTGTACACCACCACCACTGGCCACTTGGTCTCCCGGACCCATACTCTGTCTTCCCCACACATCTCCAGGTTCTCCACATTGTAGCATGAATCCAATGGAGTTGAGAATATCTTCTCTCCAGTAGGATATTCATGGACAACGGTAAAGTGGGATGTAAACTGCCACCAGCTGGCTGTCTCCCATCTGGGTAATACCAAGAGGAACTTGGTGGAGTGAGGCGCCCGACCAAAGTCACTGAGAGCCTTCTGCAGGCATCTCAGGATGGTATCATGCTCATAAGGCGGGTTGCCATAGCATGCCTCACCTGCCCAGTCCCTGCAGAAGCAAGGGCTGTCAGTGGTGCAATAGTTGTCCAGGATGTGGTTGTCACTGGAGGCAAACAGCTCCAGGGTGAAGGGTCCATGCTCCTCGATGTGCTTCCCAGCCTTCTCAAACTTCCAGTCCGTCTTGTCACGGTCAGAATCATCATGATATGCTGCACAGGCCATGTAGGTATCCAAAGTGCCAGATATCTGATCCTCATATATGATGTACTGGTTGCCAACTCTGGAGAATGAGAATGTCACCCCCCCCCTGGATATCTGCCTGGCTCCAAAATCAACACTGAACCCAGCATCCTCAAGTGCCACCACGGACACCAAGTTGAATGGCTGCCCAGGAATACAGTGAGCACCAGTGAACTGTAGTCCAACAGCGCGCCCAGTGGACACATCCAGCTTGGCAAATGTGACCGTGCTGCTGCCCTCCGACGAGACAGTACCAGCCTGCACCACACTGAAAGTGGAACTGGAAGTAGCATCAAAGTCATCGCCAAAATCAGCCACTGAATTGAATATGTGCTTGGAGGCGCCATTGTCCAGCATAGCCACCTGACCACCTCCCGCAGCCAATGGCAGGGCGCTGGCGAACACGTCAGCCTTGCTGTCTGCAGATGCAACACATAGGACAAGCGAGCTGCACATAGGATGGCCCCCTCGCAGGTCACATGCCTCCCCATCATCAGAGTCACTTCCATCTGCCAGATCAGGCGCATCATAATACCAATCAGAAGAGCAGTAATCCTCAATCCCAGGCTCAGCGCCCTTGGCACAGAGGCGGTTCTTGCGAGGCGGACAGACCAGTCCAGATGCCCAATCATCAGAGGGGATGCCACCCACTCCTTCAAGGGGCTGCCACGAGTGCGCATCATCCTCCTCGTCCGAGTCAGAGGCGTCCACCAGATCAGGCATAGCATCCGAAGCATATCCATCATCACCCGAGTCAAAGTTAGAAGCTGCATCCAGAGCAGGGATGGAGTAACCAGAGCCATCGCCACAACGATGACAAAACAGCCCAGATGCCCAATCATCAGAGGGGATACCACCCACTCCTTCAAAGGGCTGCCATGAGTGCTCACCATCCTCCTCGTCCCAGTCAGAGGCATCCACCAGATCTGGCATAGTATCTGAAGCATACTCACCATCATCCGAGCCAGAGGAATCGCTGAGACCAGGCACACAGCTGAGTCCAGACAATGTGTGGCAGGCCCAGGCATGATGGTCAGCAGCAACCCGTTCAGGCGTTGTGAAACTGACACCAGAGTCACCCAGTGCACACACATGCTCAGGCAATGGGTGAGAAGAGACGGCATGTTGAAAAGCAACCTGCTCAACACCATATACCACACAGGCATCCTGTGTGGTCCCAGAGGTAGAATCTCCTCGGTCCGAAGGGACATCACCACGATGAGAAGAACCCTCAGAGTCACAGTCACTGTGGTCTGAATCATCACTGCCATCAGACGAGGAGTCAAAGTCCCACTCATCCTCATAGCCATATCCCAGTAAGGTCCAGAAGTCCTCAATCGCCTTCACTGTGTCCCGAGTAACCATACTGAGTAAAGTCACCCATGACTGCATCCTCTCAAAGGACCCTCGTACCATGACCGGCTCCTTCTCAAGCAGACGCTGCAGTAGACTGAGCTGCTCTGCCACAAGGTGCTTCGCACACACCATCTTCTCTCGGCTCACCACTCTGCCATCAGCAGGAAAGTGAGGACCTTCCAGCACCGTCAATGCCCTGTCCGACACTTCCACAGAGCCACTCATGAACATACTATGCACATACTGGACATCCGAAGTGTACCATGGCTGCCTGGGGGATATCTGATACCCAGGCCCAAGATGTTGCTCCCTTCCTGCCTCCCATAGGGCTTGGGTAGGATCAAGCTTCCTCCCAGGCAGGACTGTGCACAGAGTATCAATGTAGACAAAGGAGTCGTACACCGGAGCCACAGGGAAATACTTGTGCTTGTTCAATAAGAACCGATGCTTATTGGCCTGATAGGGGTGTGACTTCTTACCAGGTCTCCTCAACGTAGAGTGCCCGCTCATAGGAGCATCGGACCTCCACCGATAGACCCCACTCACAGGCTGGTCCCTACCCCCAACAGGGAAGGGACCCTCAGAAGATGTAAGTCCATCCAGAACTGCATAGTAGTTGTGCAGGGAGACACCAGATTGAGACCCAATATAGTCTTCCGCAGTATAACCAGAGATAAATTGAGGCATGTCGTCAGAGAAGCAGGTAACCACGCTGTCCAGCTCACAGATTGCATACAGAGCCTCCCCAGAAGCATCCACACCAGGGTCCTGCTGAGCTTCAGTAACAGCAGCCGCACGATTGGGTAGCTTCCCATGCTTCTGGTAGTCCTGAACCCTCTTCATTATCGCGTCCCTCCTCTTGGGATTCTTCTTGAGGTACTCCCCCCGCTTATCCTCGTGAGTCACAAAGCATTCCTTGGACGAGTGCCCAGTCATATGACACACCGGACACGGAACCTTCTTGAGCATCGCAGTACGCTTCTGCTCTTCCTGCTTACGCCGGTCCTCTACAATTCCAGCACCCGTATCTGTCGCTGCTGCTGAAGTAGCTATAACGTTGTCGTAGTGGTCACATACCGCATCATTTAGCTCCTGGAACGACGGCAGCTGGTCCTTAGGGTACATAGTGCGTACAAAGACATACGCCGGGTTCAAAGAATTCAGCACCATAGCCACAAAGACCGCCTCCAGGCTGGCAACATGAAATTTCTCACCGTTCGGCAGGAATTTGCTCGTGCACGCATATTCCTCCACTCTGTCGAGAACCTGCCTCGCATTTAGAAAGCCCGGCAGTGGGGGAGCGAGCGTCGCAAACCTCTTCGTGTCATCAAGCAGAGTCTTGACCTGCCTCACAAAGTACGCAGAACCCGTGCTCCGACGCATTTTAATTAGCTGCCGCCAGGCTAAGACACCGTCCGCCTCAGCGCTGTACGTTTGAACA
Source organism: Cymbomonas tetramitiformis (assembly GCA_001247695.2). NCBI lineage: Eukaryota > Viridiplantae > Chlorophyta > Pyramimonadophyceae > Pyramimonadales > Pyramimonadaceae > Cymbomonas > Cymbomonas tetramitiformis. Next base: position 1,207 of record LGRX02009609.1, on the reverse strand, counting down.
ACCGCGTTCGCCGTCTTGGAAGTCACGGCCGATAGAAAGTCGTGAAACAACTGATTCGCTGCCACCGAGAACTGCTCGTCCTTCTTGATGTCCTCCAAGTCGCGCGCGTCCGATAAGAGCAACGCCAGTGCCCGATGACGCAAACACGGCACAATTTTACCCCGGAACTCCAGCCACTTGCTGTCATTTTCTGCGTCCTGACCAGAATAAAGTTGGTCAGACTTGAACCCCTTCAACATATCCGTCAGAAGAGGCAAAGGTACGCCCTCAGTACCACTCGCAACGCGAGATTTAACACTGGAACCAGACATACCGGATTCCGCGGCCTCAGGAGACGCAATAGCATTTCCTGTCCCCGCATTCTGATTCGCAGCCAACTGGGGCACTGCTTGTGCCAGGACCTGAACCATTTTCATAAGCTCATTTAAACGCGCGTCTTGCTGCGAAAATAGCTGTTGCTGCCTCTCATCGATAAGAGCTGTCAGCGCTGCAGAGTCCTCCCCAACTGAAATTCCATCTTCCGATAGTCCCTCCGAAAGGTCGCCAAAGGTAGAATCCATAGGCGTTTCTGGCGTGGTCCGCTCTGCAACCTTGGCCTTGTCTTGTTTCTTACTCATTTCCGAAAACGCGCAGCAAAATTTTGCGTGATACAACCGTAGGTTAACACTTACTGTGTAGTAAGTGGGCCCAAAACATTTAGGATTTCGAGAGTTTCGTTTAAACAAAAGCGAGCATAAACTTTCATTATCAAAAGATATACCAGTTCGCAGCTCGAAACGCCACGAACATTTACGCGCCATCATTACTGATTGGGCGATCTTATGTGAAAGTTCACGAAACAGAGTCCTGCGTGTCACTGTCGTGTTCATACCGACCGCAGTGACACTCTTGAGTACAGATGAACTCATTACGCACTTCCCGATGGTCATCAGTGATCTGACGGCCACGATTAGTTCAGCAGATCTACAGATCTAGATCTAAGGGTTCCATAGGGTTTCTTCAGGGTTCGAGCATCCTGACTACTGTACAAGGTCTAGATAGTCATTCTTTACACCAAACTGATCAGCAGGCACTTGCAGATTCCAATAGCGCCGGCGATGTCCTCCGCGGCGTCCCTTGGGCTAAGCCTGTGCGACGTGCGCCGTCGATGTCCTCCGCGGCGTCCCTTGGGCTAAGCCTGTGCGACGTGCGCCGTTGATGTCCTCCG
>LGRX02009608.1:0-18487 GCA_001247695.2 Cymbomonas tetramitiformis | reverse complement strand
ACATCACAATTCTGAAGTAAACGCTGTATCTGGAGGCGGTAGGGCAGATGGCCATGTATCGAATTGGATACCTAAACCTATGAATTACTTCATAACTGATTGCGATCATATAACGTGATACCGTGCCTTAGTTGGTATCTGGCGGTAGGTCGGATGGCCAGATATGCCTGCAGGAGCGCCGAGCCCAATTCATTCGGCATATGACAGATCAGATATGACATTGCAACAGAAATCAAATCTCAATTAAAATCCCAATTAATCCCATTTCTCTAAAGGAAACGAGAACCTTTGCAGGTTGTGAGGCTTTCACTGGAGGGAGCCTATCGCAGCAAAAGTAACTCTAAGAGACAATGGATAATAAAGCACAACTTCCCACAAAAACTAAACGACGACGGCAGAGATTTATCGTACCGAAACCCACATACGGCGAAAATCACCAAAACATCACAATTCTGAAGTAAACGCTGTATCTGGAGGCGGTAGGTCAGATGGCCATGTATCGAATTGGATTTCTAAACACATGAATTACTTCATAACTGGTTGCGATCATATAACGTGATACCGTGCCTTAGTTGGTATCTGGCGGTAGGTCGGATCGCCAGATATGCCTGCAGGAGCGCCGAGCCCAATTCATTCGGCATATGACAGATCAGTTATGACATTGCAACAGAAATCAAATCTCAATTACAACCCCAATTAATCTCATTTCTCTAAAGGAAACGAGAACCTTTGCAGGTTGTGAGGCTTTCACTGGAGGGAGCCTATCGCAGCAAAAGTAACTCTAAGAGACAATGCATAATAAAGCACAACTTCCCACAAAAACTAAACGACGACGGGAGAGATTTATCGTACCGAAACCCACATACGGCGAAAATCACCAAAACATCACAATTCTGAAGTAAACGCTGTATCTGGAGGCGGTAGGTCAGATGGCCATGTATCGAATTGGATTTCTAAACACATGAATTACTTCATAACTGGTTGCGATCATATAACGTGATACCGTGCCTTAGTTGGTATCTGGCGGTAGGTCGGATGGCCAGATATGCCTGCAGGAGCGCCGCGCCCAATTCATTCGGCATATGACAGATCGGATATGACATTGCGACAAAAATCAAATCTTAATTACGATCTCAATCAATCCCATTTCTCTAAAGGAAACGAGAACCTTTGCAGGTTGTGAGGCTTTCACTGGAGGGAGCCTATCGCAGCAAACGTAACTCTAAGAGACAGTGAATAATAAAGCACAACTTCCCACAAAAACTAAACGACGACGGCAGAGATTTATCGTACTGAAACCCACATACGGCGAAAATCACCAAAACATCACAATTCTGAAGTAAACGCTGTATCTGGAGGCGGTAGGTCAGATGGCCATGTATCGAATTGGATTTCTAAACACATGAATTACTTCATAACTGGTTGCGATCATATAACGTGATACTCCAGAATTATTGGCACTATAATTCCGGTTATTCGTAGGAGTGCACTGTCACCCCCCTTCCCCTTCCCCCCTCTGTGTAAGGGGAAGCCCCCGATTAAATTCACGGTTGAATTTAAATCGGGCCTGCCTCCTGTCCTGCTGACACCTGTCATGCCGGACCCGAGTCACTGTCACCCCGTGACAGTTGGTCTCGATATCGAAATAGCCGAAGCTATTTTCGGTTTCGAGCCCGCCGGCCCATCGAGACACTCGTCACGATGAGACCTGCAGTGAGAGTACTTAGCTATTCCGAGAGCCCGGAATTTCAGTCACTCCTCACTTCTCAAGCCCACAGGTGCATAGCACTGTTCATTGGCTTGCTTTTTTCTGTTGAAAATCATTTGGTTTAAAAAGCTGTGGCCTCCAACTTAAGGATCTTCTTTACGTGCGTGATTAGTACCGCGAGGCCGCGAGTGTTTTGAACACCGGTTGTGGGATCTGGGAGGCTGCACGCCAGAAGGAGTTGTCGTTCGTGAGGGCGCACTTCCAAACCGGCTGGTTTAACCGATTTTCAGCTTTAAATTTTTGAGAAAAGGAGTGGCTTTGTTGCCTGACTTGTTGCGTTATTCTTTGCTTTTCATTGCTTGCGTGATCGCTTGTTTTTGCTTGTTGATCGTGATTTTTTTCCCATGGCTGCTGTTAACCAGAACGTTGTTCCGTGGCATGCTGTCGGCGTGCGTGAAACTTTGCGGGATGCTGCTGCTCTTTGGCGCGATTCAGTGCCGGCGCGCTGGCCGGCAACTCGCAGGAAAGCTGTGGCTGACTTGGCCCAGGCAGCAGAATTGCTTCAGCCCTGCTCTCAGGCTTTTCGTTCTTTCCTCCCCCCTGCGGCCTTGGCCTTGGCGCCTCTTTTTGTTACTGACAAGCTTTTTGATGTGGATGCGGCCGCGCCGTCCGGCTTTTCTTTGCGGCAAGAGTGGTTGTTGGTCGACTTTGGCTCACGTTGGGCAGACGTCCGTTTGGACTCGGTCTCGGCATGGGCCCGATTCAACACTCTTTTGTCCGAGTTGATCAGCTTTGCGGGAGCCCCAGGAGTGCCTCCGATGGTACCTCCAGGTGGGGCTCCCCCTGCGGACGTGGCGGCGCAGTTGGCCGCACTGACGGAAGCTCTGGCTCAGCAGCAGAGGCAGCACGCCGAGACCATGGCAGCGATGCAGGCGCAGTTGGCGGCCCAGGAGGCCAGGGCTAACGCGGCGGCGGCAAAGGCGGCGGCTGACGCGGCCCAGTTGCTTGCGAACCGCCAGGCGGCGAATGCTTTCCAGACTGAGCTGTCTCTTCTGGCGGCTTCGCCGATGGTGACGGAAGCTTGGTCACTTCAGGAACTTGATGTTTTGACTGAAGTTCTGGTTTTTCATGGCGCCAGGTTGGGTAGCAAAATTTTGGCTAGTGGCTCAACCAGATTCGGCGCTGACCCGGCTGCGAACCTCAGGCCTGCCAGTTTTCCGCTGCTGGCACACATTTGCCCGCGACTGGCGGGGGAAAACCCTGTTTTGTTGACAGGAGACTTGCTGACTGTGGAATGGGCTGCCGCTTTCGTCTTCTGCCTGAAGCGTCGCCTGGCTGAGTGGCAGTCTTTCGTGGCAATGGTTGACCCGCAACACCTCGTGGTGGATTTTGAGGCGCTCGGGGCTGCCGGTCGACAGCCTCGGGCGCAAGGAACGGTTGCTTTGCCGGTTCCGCAGGTACCTGGCGCAATTCCGCCAGTGGGGCCTCCGACGCCGCAGAAAGCGGAGCTTTCCCGCCAGTCGGAGGCGGATGTTGAGGCGGCGGTCAAAGGTAGACCGATTTCTGATGATGCTCCGGCGTTTTCGGGTTCGTCTCTGCTCACCCGTCTCTCCCCGGTTGTGGTGAAGCAGGGCATTCTCTCAGGGCTCGACTTGTGCGTCCGCCCGGACAGTAGGTTTGCCGAGGATGAGGCTCCCACTTGGCACCTTCAGCCAGACGGGACGTCTAGGTTGAAGATCGATTCGAAATGTAAGACTCTCGATGAATGGGAGACTTCATTTTTGAAGTTGGCGTTGCAGGCTCGTTCGCCTGCCGCGGGTTCCACTCTCCTGGAGTTCCATGCCTGGTTTCGTCTCCGTGCTGTTCAATTTGGGTTTAAAATTCTTCAGGAGTTTTATTGCCAGTTGATCAAGCAGGTGGCGGCTGGGACAGCCTCCATGGAGCAGGGTCAGTGGAACCTGCTCTGGTCGGAGTTTCAATTAGTGAAATTTCGTGAAGGGGTTGACTTGTTCGTCCCTTCTTCTGTTCGTGCTGAGGGGCAGCCGCTGGCAAAGAAGCCGAAGCCTGCTGTCCCGTCTGCACCGAAGACTCCCCCTGCTGCCAAAAAGAAGATCCAAGCTTGTTTTGGTTTTAACAGGGCAAGCGGCTGCAAGAGGCAGGGGTGTACACACCCCCACGTCTGCAGCAAGTGTGGGAAAACCCATTCACTCTTGGTTTGTACCGAGAAATGAGGGGTTGCCCCCTGGGCCGAAATTGTCACGGCTCGGCCCAGGGCACGGGGGTCTGGTGATTCGTGGGACTCTTCTCTCGATATTGCCTCTGTGCCTGGGGGTTCTGGGTTCTCTTCGTCGGAGAAGCTCAGTGTGACGGGTGACTTGAAGGAGGAGGTGGAGGGTGCAGATGGAGCACAAGGGGACTGTTTGTTGCAGGGGCCCGGTGTTTTCGAGGGGGCTGGTGTTCCTGTTGCTGCTGCCTTGCAGGTCGTGGGTAGTTCTTCCACCCAGGAAGCACCCAGGGACGATGTTTGCACTGATGTTTTGCCCCTGCCCGAAACCCTAAAGTTAGGGTTATCGGATGTTGTCGACCTGGCCCGAGTGACTGTCGAGCCCGACCCGAATGTTACGTGCATGGAGGATCGGGGGGGTGTTATCCCCAAGCTCAGTGACGTCACTGCCAGTTTCTGCTCGGGTAGTTCCCCTCCCACTGGGGCACCCACTGTTTGTACAACCTTGGGGTTAGGGTTTCCGGGTTCTCCTGTTCCTGTTTCTGTTGAGGGTAGTTCCCCCGTCCTGGGGGCACCCGAACCTGTTCGTTTTCACGATTTGCATTCCATGGTTGTGTCGAGTGGGGACGTGTCTTCGGGGGGGACTCCCCCCTCGGACCCCCTGGTTCCGGAAACCCTAATTCTAGGGTTTTCAGAGGCTGCCGGCCTGGCAGCCGCCCCCCAGTCCACTGGGAAAGGGGTCTTGCCTGTTCCTCGTTCCGGTAGGGCCGTGCGACGTCGTTGCCCGTCCCCACCACCGGTCCGGCAGTCGGAGCCTCTGGCCCCGACTGGCCGGGGTTTCTCGGTTTCGGGAGGCGCAAAGAGGCCCTGGGAGGGCCCCTTGTCTCCCCCCCGTCCTCGGCCCTTCCACTCCTTCATGGTGGCTTGGGACCCCGAGTGCCTGCCGTGTCACGATTCCTCGTTCGTGCACGGTGCTCCGGTGTTGGGCAACTGCCCAGCACCCGTGACGGAGTCAGTCCGTTGGCCTCCTCTCCTTCGGGAAATTTGGTCCCGGACTTCTCTGGCCTCCTTGCAGTCTGCTGGCACTTCAGTGCAGCAGTGGCAAGAGTTCGTTGCCGAACTCCAGAATGCAGGTGCATCGGTCCCTCCCATGACGATGCACCCCTGCAGGATGGCTGCGGCCTGTCAGTCTGACCCCGATTCCGCCTTTCTGGTTCGGGGTGCAGCCTGTGGTGTGGGTTTTCCGTTCAGTCCGGTACCGGCCGACACTTTCTACACCGTCGAAAACTACGTGGCAGACGATTAATGGTCGGCCATGCAGAATGAGATTGCGAAGGAGAAGTCAGCCGGTAACGTGGTTGCTGTTCAGAAGCACTGGAAAGTGCAGGGTTTCTCGGCGGTTGGTATCGTCGAGAAAGAGAGAAAAGGGGTGGTTAAGTTCCGGCCAGTTTGGGACTACTCCCGGCCGGAAGAAGTAGGGGTCAATGCCAGGATCGACCTCCGTAAGGAAGAGTTTTCCTCGGTTCGTACTGCCTACTCCCTCCTTCGTCCCGGGTACTGGATGGCTAAGGTGGACCTCACCGCAGCCTATCGCAGTGTCCCGGTGGCTGCTCAGTACTGGATGGCTCATGCCTTCCAGTGGGATGGGGAAGACCTGGTGGACACCAGGGCCCCGTTCGGGAACTCGGCCATGCCGGGAATTTTCACTCGTTTCACTCGAGCCATCGTCAGGTGGATGCAGGCCCAAGGGGCCTGTATTGTTGGGTACCTTGACGACTTCTTGCTCATTGGCAAGACTCGGGCTGAGACTCACGAGTGGATGCTCCTCCTGAGAGAGTTCGTTTCGTTTTTGGGTTTCACTGTCAATGATGACAAGTGTGAGGGCCCCTTCCAGTGCTTGGAGTTTCTTGGGGTAGTTCTCTCCACTGAGGGAGAGACTTGTACGGCCTCCATTTCGGAGGACCGTATTTTGACTGTGCGGACCAAAATTGCAGAGCTCAAAGCTCTGTGGGGTCTGCCAGGTCCGATGGTGCCGAGGTCCAAGATGGAAGGGCTTCTTGGGCTGCTTGCCTTCTGTGGGCAAGTGGTTCATGGCCTTTCCCTCTACACACGGCATGCCCATGCCCTCCTGTCGGTCGGTGGGCTTCGAAAATCGAAGTTCCTCCACCTCACCGACAAGGTGATCCAGGACCTGAAGGTCGTTGTACAAGTCCTTCGGATGTACAACGGCCGGAAGGTCAGACTGGACCGGCCCGAGATCAAGTGGGAATGGTTTTCCACTGATGCCTCGACCGGTGTTGGCATGGGGGCCGTGTTGGACGGCAGGTGGTTTGCTGTCACCTGGGACTGGCTTCGTCAGCAGCCCCAGGAGTCGTACTTCCCCTTTAATCCAAGGGTTAAGGAGTCGTACGACATCGGGTACCTCGAACTCTTCACAGTGTTCTGGGCCCTGGTCCTCTGGGGGAAGTTCGTCCAGGGGAAGACCGTTGTTATTCAGATTGATAACAACTGTGTCATTGGTCAGCTCGAGAGCTGGTGGGGGCCTGGCCCCTACATTCCCCTCCTTCGTGAGGTTTTTCTCGTGTGTGTGCAGTATGACATCCGTCTGCTGCCCACATACATTTCCTCCAAGGCCAACGTTTGGTCTGACCTGCTGTCTCGAGGGGAACTCCTCGAGTTTCGTCGTAGGTTTCGTGCCGACCGGCAGGTCAGGTTGTGGAGGAAGGACAGGGACGACTGGATGCTCCTTCCGAGCCTTTGGCACCCGTTGGACGTCCAGTTCGGCCCCTTTTCGGTCGACTGCTGTGTGTCCCCTTTCGGGGCAAACTCCTTCTGCCGGGTCGGTTGGACGAAGGAGGATGATGCAAGGGTCCAGGACTTTGCAGGCCACAACTCGTGGGGGAACCTGCCTTTCTCAGACTTTTTGGACATCCTCCGGAATTTCCTCCGGTGCAAACGGAGGCAGCAGTTGGGGACAGCCGGGACCTTCTTAGTGCCGTGCTGGCCTGGGAACCCCGGCTACGAGTTGGTGTTGTCTCTCCCTGGAGTTTTCCGAGTTGTCCGACGGTGGGGAAAGTCTAGCACTCTCTTCACAGCCCCCTCGTTGTCGGGGGGAGGTCGGACTTTCTGGGGGGAGACAGACTGGCCGGTCCTGGTAGTTCACTGCCCACCGTCCCCAGTGTCTTGGACTGACAGTCTCCTGACTGGGGACACGGGGGTGGACAGATGCTGAGATGACAGCCATCCAGGAATTGGTGGTTACCCGTCAGTTGGGTGCTCTTGCCAAGAACACCCAGACTGGGTACTCCACAGGCATCAGGAGCTTTGTCTCCTTCTGCATTTCAGGGCGCAACCAGGGGTTCCTGACGATGATGCTGCCGGCCAAGGACGAGGCTCTGGCTGCTTGGGTTGTCTTCATGGTGGAGAAGAGGCAGGTGAAGCCTTCCACTGCCAAGCAGTACACCTCAGGTGTCCGGTCCCTGCACCTCCAGCTGGGGTTGGTTTGGACCCCCATCAGGGACAGGTGGCAGGTCTCGTCAGCCCTGGGGGGTTGTGCCCGTCGGTGGGACACTCCTTCGAAGCAGACCATGCCCATCGGGATGTTCGAGCTGCTTAGGATGTCCCGGGTTGTCTGCTGTCACGACTTCAACGAGAAGGTGGTGTTCGCCGCCATGTGCTTCGCCTTCTTCGGCTTCTTCCGAAAGGACAACGTGTCGGTCGACAAGGAAGATGCCTGGAACCCCAGAGGGCAGTTTGTCAGGTCTGACATTGAGTTTCCCGGTGTTGTGCCCGACCCGAGTGGTGTTGACTTGGGAGACGGCAGGGGCCTCCAGCAGCTGGTCCCGGACTGTGACGTCCGGGTCAGACACAGTAAGACCATCCAGGCTGGAGAGAGGTACCACCACCTCCGCCTAAGGCATGTGCCCGACTCCCCCATCTGCCCTAACAGGCGCCTGAAGTGGGTCTGTGACGGCCCGGGGTTGGGGCCTGACGGCCCCCTGTTCTGTGTGAAGGATTCCAGGGGTGCCCTGAAGCCTCTCACACACTCGGTTTTCGTGGCAACCTTCCGTAGGATTGCCGAGAGGGCCGGGTTGAACCCCAAGGCCTACACTGGCCACTCTTTCCGTCGTGGAGGGGCCACTGCAGCCTTCCGGTTGCAGGTTCAGGATTCTTTGATTCAGGCGCACGGTGATTGGGCCTCGGACTGCTTCAAGCTGTACTGCGACCTCGGCCCGGACCAGAGACTGCTCCTCCCCTCGGCCATGTCGGAGGGAGCTGCGTTGGCCACCAAGCACTTCTTCGAGAACGGTGGCTGAGTGCCCACGTACGTACCCTTCCTTGGGCCCTCCTTCTCTCCCCCCCTCCTCTCCCTCTCGACCTGCCCGAGGTGTTGGGTGTGTGTGTCTCAGTCTGCGGTTCAGCCTCGTGTGCACTTCCAGGGTCCCTCTGCTTCATGGACCTTGGCCGACCAGTACAGACCTTGCCCTCCTGGTTGGTACCTGTGGGGACAAGGCCTGGGTCGGGGGTCTCTGTCGGGAGCCTTTTGACTAGTGCTGTCAAAGCTCACACTTAGTGTCCTGTGCCGACAGAGGGAGTGTTTGAGGTGTCTCGGTTAGGGGCAACTTCAGTATAAGTTGCTTGTGCCTTAGACAGCTTCGGTAAGCTGGCTGCACCTAGGGGTCTTCAGTACAGGACCCCTGTTTTGCTTCGAGATGGGTGAGAGGGAGCCTCATGCTACTCCAGGTGGAGTTTCCAGCTTCTCAGCAGCTTCGTCGTCTTCGAGAACCTGCCTTGCAGCTGCTTTTGAGACCTCCCTTGCTAGCACCACTGCAGAGCCACACGTTTCAGACATTCGGTAGATTGAGAGATGAGAGAGATTTCGAGAGTTCTCCTACAGTTTCGGACATGCAAATGAGACCCCTGCCTTCTTAGTTGGACAGCAACCGTGACCTTAGCTGTAAACTAGAGCTGGCAAAAGTAAATATATTTTCAGTACAAAATAATTCACTGGTCTCCTGCTTGTTCTTCTCTGTCTGTGACATGCACACCTGCAAAGCATAATCCAGAATTATTGGCACTATAATTCCGGTTATTCGTAGGAGTGCACTGTCACCCCCCTTCCCCTTCCCCCCTCTGTGTAAGGGGAAGCCCCCGATTAAATTCACGGTTGAATTTAAATCGGGCCTGCCTCCTGTCCTGATGACACCTGTCATGCCGGACCCGAGTCACTGTCACCCCGTGACAGTTGGTCTCGATATTGAAATAGCCGAAGCTATTTTCGGTTTCGAGCCCGCCGGCCCATCGAGACACTCGTCACGATGAGACCTGCAGTGAGAGTACTTAGCTATTCCGAGAGCCCGGAATTTCAGTCACTCCTCACTTCTCAAGCCCACAGGTGCATAGCACTGTTCATTGGCTTGCTTTTTTCCCACCCTCCCTGCCCTTGAGTTGGGCTCTAGTGGTGTGGTGGGACGGTGCCCAGGTGAGAGGGAGCCTCATGCTACTCCAGGTGGAGTTTCCAGCTTCTCAGCAGCTTCGTCGTCTTCGAGAACCTGCCTTGCAGCTGCTTTTGAGACCTCCCTTGCTAGCACCACTGCAGAGCCACACGTTTCAGACATTCGGTAGATTGAGAGATGAGAGAGATTTCGAGAGTTCTCCTACAGTTTCGGACATGCAAATGAGACCCCTGCCTTCTTAGTTGGACAGCAACCGCGACCTTAGCTGTAAACTAGAGCTGGCAAAAGTAAATATATTTTCAGTACAAAATAATTCACTGGTCTCCTGCTTGTTCTTCTCTGTCTGTGACATGCACACCTGCAAAGCATAACGTGCCTTAGTTGGTATCTGGCGGTAGGTCGGATGGCCAGATATGCCTGCAGGAGCGCCGAGCCCAATTCATTCGGCATATGACAGATCAGATATGACATTGCAACAGAAATCAAATCTCAATTACAATCCCAATTAATCCCATTTCTCTAAAGGAAACGAGAACCTTTGCAGGTTGTGAGGCTTTCACTGGAGGGAGCCTATCGCAGCAAAAGTAACTCTAAGAGACAATGCATAATAAAGCACAACTTCCCACAAAAACTAAACGACGACGGAAGAGATTTATCGTACCGAAACCCACATACGGCGAAAATCACCAAAACATCACAATTCTGAAGTAAACGCTGTATCTGGAGGCGGTAGGTCAGATGGCCATGTATCGAATTGGATTTCTAAACACATGAATTACTTCATAACTGGTTGCGATCATATAACATGATACCGTGCCTTAGTTGGTATCTGGCGGTAGGTCGGATGGCCAGATATGCCTGCAGGAGCGCCGAGCCCAATTCATTCGGCATATGACAGATCGGATATGACATTGCGACAGAAATCAAATCTTAATTACGATCTCAATCAATCCCATTTCTCTAAAGGAAACAAGAACCTTTGCAGGTTGTGAGGCTTTCACTGGAGGGAGCCTATCGCAGCAAACGTAACTCTAAGAGACAATGAATAATAAAGCACAACTTCCCACAAAAACTAAACGACGACGGCAGAGATTTATCGTACTGAAACCCACATACGGCGAAAATCACCAAAACATCAAAATTCTGAAGTAAACGCTGTATCTGGAGGCGGTAGGTCAGATGGCCATGTATCGAATTTGGATTTCTAAACACATGAATTACTTCATAACTGGTTGCGATCATATAACGTGATACCGTGCCTTAGTTGGTATCTGGCGGTAGGTCGGATGGCCAGATATGCCTGCAGGAGCGCCGAGCCCAATTCATTCGGCATATGACAGATCAGATATGACATTGCGACAGAAATCAAATCTTAATTACGATCTCAATCAATCCCATTTCTCTAAAGGAAACAAGAACCTTTGCAGGTTGTGAGGCTTTCACTGGAGGGAGCCTATCGCAGCAAAAGTAACTCTAAGAGACAATGCATAATAAAGCACAACTTCCCACAAAAACTAAACGACGGAAGAGATTTATCGTACTGAAACCCACATACGGCGAAAATCACCAAAACAGCACAATTCTGAAGTAAACGCTGTATCTGGAGGCGGTAGGTCAGATGGCCATGTATCGAATTGGATACCTAAACCTATGAATTACTTCATAACTGATTGCGATCATATAACGTGATACCGTGCCTTAGTTGGTATCTGGCGGTAGGTCGGATGGCCAGATATGCCTGCAGGAGCGCCGAGCCCAATTCATTCGGCATATGACAGATCAGATATGACATTGCAACAGAAATCAAATCTCAATTAAAATCCCAATTAATCCCATTTCTCTAAAGGAAACGAGAACCTTTGCAGGTTGTGAGGCTTTCACTGGAGGGAGCCTATCGCAGCAAAAGTAACTCTAAGAGACAATGCATAATAAAGCACAACTTCCCACAAAAACTAAACGACGACGGCAGAGATTTATCGTACCGAAACCCACATACGGCGAAAATCACCAAAACATCACAATTCTGAAGTAAACGCTGTATCTGGAGGCGGTAGGTCAGATGGCCATGTATCGAATTGGATTTCTAAACACATGAATTACTTCATAACTGGTTGCGATCATATAACGTGATACCGTGCCTTAGTTGGTATCTGGCGGTAGGTCGGATGGCCAGATATGCCTGCAGGAGCGCCGATCCCAATTCATTCGGCATATGACAGATCAGATATGACATTGCAACAGAAATCAAATCTCAATTACAATCCCAATTAATCCCATTTCTCTAAAGGAAACGAGAACCTTTGCAGGTTGTGAGGCTTTCACTGGAGGGAGCCTATCGCAGCAAAAGTAACTCTAAGAGACAATGCATAATAAAGCACAACTTCCCACAAAAACTTAACGACGACGGAAGAGATTTATCGTACCGAAACCCACATACGGCGAAAATCACCAAAACATCACAATTCTGAAGTAAACGCTGTATCTGGAGGCGGTAGGTCAGATGGCCATGTATCGAATTGGATTTCTAAACACATGAATTACTTCATAACTGGTTGCGATCATATAACGTGATACCGTGCCTTAGTTGGTATCTGGCGGTAGGGCGGATGGCCAGATATGCCTGCAGGAGCGCCGAGCCCAATTCATTCGGCATATGACAGATCGGATATGACATTGCGACAAAAATCAAATCTTAATTACGATCTCAATCAATCCCATTTCTCTAAAGGAAACGAGAACCTTTGCAGGTTGTGAGGCTTTCACTGGAGGGAGCCTATCGCAGCAAAAGTAACTCTAAGAGACAATGAATAATAAAGCACAACTTCCCACAAAAACTAAACGACGACGGAAGAGATTTATCGTAGTGAAACCCACATACGGCGAAAATCACCAAAACATCACAATTCTGAAGTAAACGCTGTATCTGGAGGCGGTAGGTCAGATGGCCATGTATCGAATTGGATTTCTAAACACATGAATTACTTCATAACTGGTTGCGATCATATAACGTGATACCGTGCCTTAGTTGATATCTGGCGGTAGGTCGGATGGCCAGATATGCCTGCAGGAGCGCCGAGCCCAATTCATTCGGCATATGACAGATCGGATATGACATTGCGACAAAAATCAAATCTTAATTACGATCTCAATCAATCCCATTTCTCTAAAGGAAACGAGAACCTTTGCAGGTTGTGAGGCTTTCACTGGAGGGAGCCTATCGCAGCAAACGTAACTCTAAGAGACAATGAATAATAAAGCACAACTTCCCACAAAAACTAAACGACGGAAGAGATTTATCGTACTGAAACCCACATACGGCGAAAATCACCAAAACATCAAAATTCTGAAGTAAACGCTGTATCTGGAGGCGGTAGGTCAGATGGCCATGTATCGAATTGGATTTCTAAACACATGAATTACTTCATAACTGGTTGCGATCATATAACGTGATACCGTGCCTTAGTTGGTATCTGGCGGTAGGTCGGATGTCCAGATATGCCTGCAGGAGCGCCGAGCCCAATTCATTCGGCATATGACAGATCAGATATGACATTGCAACAGAAATCAAATCTCAATTAAAATCCCAATTAATCCCATTTCTCTAAAGGAAACGAGAACCTTTGCAGGTTGTGAGGCTTTCACTGGAGGGAGCCTATCGCAGCAAAAGTAACTCTAAGAGACAATGCATAATAAAGCACAACTTCCCACAAAAACTAAACGACGACGGAAGAGATTTATCGTACCGAAACCCACATACGGCGAAAATCACCAAAACATCACAATTCTGAAGTAAACGCTGTATCTGGAGGCGGTAGGTCAGATGGCCATGTATCGAATTGGATTTCTAAACACATGAATTACTTCATAACTGGTTGCGAGCATATAACGTGATACCGTGCCTTAGTTGGTATCTGGCGGTAGGTCGGATGGCCAGATATGCCTGCAGGAGCGCCGAGCCCAATTCATTCGGCATATGACAGATCGGATATGACATTGCAACAGAAATCAAATCTTAATTACGATCTCAATCAATCCCATTTCTCTAAAGGAAACAAGAACCTTTGCAGGTTGTGAGGCTTTCACTGGAGGGAGCCTATCGCAGCAAAAGTAACTCTAAGAGACAATGCATAATAAAGCACAACTACCCACAAAAACTAAACGACGACGGCAGAGATTTATCGTACTGAAACCCACATACGGCGAAAATCACCAAAACATCACAATTCTGAAGTAAACGCTGTATCTGGAGGCGGAAGGTCAGATGGCCATGTATCGAATTGGATTTCTAAACACATGAATTACTTCATAACTGGTTGCGATCATATAACGTGATACCGTGCCTTAGTTGGTATCTGGCGGTAGGTCGGATGGCCAGATATGCCTGCAGGAGCGCCGAGCCCAATTCATTCGGCATATGACAAATCAGATATGACATTGCAACAGAAATCAAATCTCAATTACAATCCCAATGAATCCCATTTCTCTAAAGGAAACGAGAACCTTTGCAGGTTGTGAGGCTTTCACTGGAGGGAGCCTATCGCAGCAAAAGTAACTCTAAGAGACAATGCATAATAAAGCACAACTACCCACAAAAACTAAACGACGACGGCAGAGATTTATCGTACTGAAACCCACATACGGCGAAAATCACCAAAACATCACAATTCTGATGTAAACGCTGTATCTGGAGGCGGTAGGTCAGATGGCCATGTATCGAATTGGATTTCTAAACACATGAATTACTTCATAACTGGTTGCGATCATATAACGTGATACCGTGCCTTAGTTGGTATCTGGCGGTAGGTCGGATGGCCAGATATGCCTGCAGGAGCGCCGAGCCCAATTCATTCGGCATATGACAGATCAGATATGACATTGCAACAGAAATCAAATCTCAATTAAAATCTCAATCAATCCCATTTCTCTAAAGGAAACGAGAACCTTTGCAGGTTGTGAGGCTTTCACTGGAGGGAGCCTATCGCAGCAAAAGTAACTCTAAGAGACAATGAATAATAAAGCACAACTTCCCACAAAAACTAAACGACGACGGAAGAGATTTATCGTAGTGAAACCCACATACGGCAAAAATCACCAAAACATCACAATTCTGAAGTAAACGCTGTATCTGGAGGCGGTAGGTCAGATGGCCATGTATCGAATTGGATTTCTAAACCTATGAATTACTTCATAACTGATTGCGATCATATAACGTGATACCGTGCCTTAGTTGGTATCTGGCGGTAGGTCGGATGGCCAGATATGCCTGCAGGAGCGCCGAGCCCAATTCATTCGGCATATGACAGATCAGATATGACATTGCAACAGAAATCAAATCTCAATTAAAATCTCAATCAATCCCATTTCTCTAAAGGAAACGAGAACCTTTGCAGGTTGTGAGGCTTTCACTGGAGGGAGCCTATCGCAGCAAAAGTAACTCTAAGAGACAATGGATAATAAAGCACAACTTCCCACAAAAACTAAACGACGACGGCAGAGATTTATCGTAGTGAAACCCACATACGGCGAAAATCACCAAAACATCACAATTCTGAAGTAAACGCTGTATCTGGAGGCGGTAGGTCAGATGGCCATGTATCGAATTGGATTTCTAAACACATGAATTACTTCATGACTGGTTGCGATCATATAACGTGATACCGTGCCTTAGTTGGTATCTGGCGGTAGGTCGGATGGCCAGATATGCCTGCAGGAGCGCCGAGCCCATTTCATTCGGCATATGACAGATTAGATATGACATTGCAACAGAAATCAAATCTCAATTAAAATCCCAATGAATCCCATTTCTCTAAAGGAAACGAGAACCTTTGCAGGTTGTGAGGCTTTCACTGGAGGGAGCCTATCGCAGCAAAAGTAACTCTAAGAGACAATGGATAATAAAGCACAACTTCCCACAAAAACTAAACGACGACGGAAGAGATTTATCGTACTGAAACCCACATACGGCGAAAATCACCAAAACATCACAATTCTGAAGTAAACGCTGTATCTGGAGGCGGTAGGTCAGATGGCCATGTATCGAATTGGATACCTAAACCTATGAATTACTTCATAACTGGTTGCGATCATATAACGTGATACCGTGCCTTAGTTGGTATCTGGCGGTAGGTCGGATGGCCAGATATGCCTGCAGGAGCGCCGAGCCCATTTCATTCGGCATATGACAGATCAGATATGACATTGCAACAGAAATCAAATCTCAATTAAAATCCCAATGAATCCCATTTCTCTAAAGGAAACGAGAACCTTTGCAGGTTGTGAGGCTTTCACTGGAGGGAGCCTATCGCAGCAAAAGTAACTCTAAGAGACAATGGATAATAAAGCACAACTTCCAACAAAAACTAAACGACGACGGAAGAGATTTATCGTACCGAAACCCACATACGGCGAAAATCACCAAAACATCACAATTCTGAAGTAAACGCTGTATCTGGAGGCGGTAGGTCAGATGGCCATGTATCGAATTGGATACCTAAACCTATGAATTACTTCATAACTGGTTGCGATCATATAACGTGATACCGTGCCTTAGTTGGTATCTGGCGGTAGGTCGGATGGCCAGATATGCCTGCAGGAGCGCCGAGCCCAATTCATTCGGCATATGACAGATCGGATATGACATTGCGACAAAAATCAAATCTTAATTACGATCTCAATCAATCCCATTTCTCTAAAGGAAACGAGAACCTTTGCAGGTTGTGAGGCTTTCACTGGAGGGAGCCTATCGCAGCAAAAGTAACTCTAAGAGACAATGCATAATAAAGCACAACTTCCCACAAAAACTAAACGACGACGGCAGAGATTTATCGTACTGAAACCCACATACGGCGAGAATCACCAAAACATCAACATTCTGAAGTAAACGCTGTATCTGGAGGCGGTAGGTCAGATGGCCATGTATCGAATTGGATTTCTAAACACATGAATTACTTCATAACTAGTTGCGATCATATAACGCGATACCGTGCCTTAGTTGGTATCTGGCGGTAGGTCGGATGGCCAGATATGCCTGCAGGAGCGCCGAGCCCAATTCATTCGGCATATGACAGATCAGATATGACATTACAACAGAAATCAAATCTCAATTACAATCCCAATTAATCCCATTTCTCTAAAGGAAACGAGAACCTTTGCAGGTTGTGAGGCTTTCACTGGAGGGAGCCTATCGCAGCAAAAGTAACTCTAAGAGACAATGCATAATAAAGCACAACTTCCCACAAAAACTAAACGACGACGGAAGAGATTTATCGTACCGAAACCCACATACGGCGAAAATCACCAAAACATCACAATTCTGAAGTAAACGCTGTATCTGGAGGCGGTAGGTCAGATGGCCATGTATCGAATTGGATTTCTAAACACATGAATTACTTCATAACTGGTTGCGATCATATAACGTGATACCGTGCCCTAGTTGGTATCTGGCGGTAGGTCGGATGGCCAGATATGCCTGCAGGAGCGCCGAGCCCAATTCATTCGGCATATGACAGATCAGATATGACATTGCGACAAAAATCAAATCTTAATTACGATCTCAATCAATCCCATTTCTCTAAAGGAAACAAGAACCTTTGCAGGTTGTGAGGCTTTCACTGGAGGGAGCCTATCGCAGCAAACGTAACTCTAAGAGACAATGAATAATAAAGCACAACTTCCCACAAAAACTAAACGACGACGGCAGAGATTTATCGTACTGAAACCCACATACGGCGAAAATCACCAAAACATCACAATTCTGAAGTAAACGCTGTATCTGGAGGCGGTAGGTCAGATGGCCATGTATCGAATTGGATTTCTAAACACATGAATTACTTCATAACTGGTTGCGATCATATAACGTGATACCGTGCCTTAGTTGGTATCTGGCGGTAGGTCGGATGGCCAGATATGCCTGCAGGAGCGCCGAGCCCAATTCATTCGGCATATGACAGATCAGATATGACATTGCAACAGAAATCAAATCTCAATTACGATCTCAATTAATCCCATTTCTCTAAAGGAAACGAGAACCTTTGCAGGTTGTGAGGCTTTCACTGGAGGGAGCCTATCGCAGCAAACGTAACTCTAAGAGACAATGCATAATAAAGCACAACTTCCCACAAAAACTAAACGACGACGGCAGAGATTTATCGTACTGAAACCCACATACGGCGAAAATCACCAAAACATCACAATTCTGAAGTAAACGCTGTATCTGGAGGCGGTAGGTCAGATGGCCATGTATCGAATTGGATTTCTAAACACATGAATTACTTCATAACTGGTTGCGATCATATAACGTGATACCGTTCCTTAGTTGGTATCTGGCGGTAGGTCGGATGGCCAGATATGCCTGCAGGAGCGCCGAGCCCAATTCATTCGGCATATGACAGATCAGATATGACATTGCAACAGAAATCAAATCTCAATTACGATCTCAATCAATCCCATTTCTCTAAAGGAAACGAGAACCTTTGCAGGTTGTGAGGCTTTCACTGGAGGGAGCCTATCGCAGCAAAAGTAACTCTAAGAGACAATGCATAATAAAGCACAACTTCCCACAAAAACTAAACGACGACGGAAGAGATTTATCGTACTGAAACCCACATACGGCGAAAATCACCAAAACATCACAATTCTGAAGTAAACGCTGTATCTGGAGGCGGTAGGTCAGATGGCCATGTATCGAATTGGATACCTAAACCTATGAATTACTTCATGACTGGTTGCGATCATATAACGTGATACCGTGCCTTAGTTGGTATCTGGCGGTAGGTCGGATGGCCAGATATGCCTGCAGGAGCGCCGAGCCCAATTCATTCGGCATATGACAGATCGGATATGACATTGCAACAGAAATCAAATCTCAATTAAAATCCCAATTAATCCCATTTCTCTAAAGGAAACGAGAACCTTTGCAGGTTGTGAGGCTTTCACTGGAGGGAGCCTATCGCAGCAAAAGTAACTCTAAGAGACAATGGATAATAAAGCACAACTTCCCACTAAAACTAAACGACGACGGAAGAGATTTATCGTACCGAAACCCACATGCGGCAAAAATCACCAAAACATCAAAATTCTGAAGTAAACGCTGTATCTGGA
>LGRX02009603.1:16502-28324 GCA_001247695.2 Cymbomonas tetramitiformis | reverse complement strand
TCTGAAGGGTGGGCGCCGGTGTGAGGACACGCGTGCGAGCTCTCTGAAGGGTGGGCTGGTGTGAGGACACTTGTGTGAGCTCTTTGAAGGGTGGGCGCGGTTGTGGGGCAAATTCGGCAGGAAACGTTGAACACCTACGGTGTGCAACATGACCGCTTTGATTTTGAGTCCGAGCTGGGCTGGGAAGGAAGCAATGACCAGGTGAATACTGGCCACGTTGGCACTATGTCTTACTTTTTGCGCATTTCACCTGTCACAGCGCTAAGACGGTGCACCGAGTCTCTGCGTGAGCACAGTGGGCGCCTCTTGGAAAACTCCTCCCGCGCTGAACGGTGTCTGGGGCCGAAATTTAGCGGTCTGAGGACGGGACGTGGCTGGTGTAATACAGTTTTTGCAGATCCTGAAGAAATCTCCCTATTTCGTGCCGCAAACACAGAAGAACGAACAGGGAGTGCCGCAGGGAGCCTACCTCGACTTCACTCGTTTTATCGAGGACCAGAAGTTGCCCACCGGTGCCGGCCTCTCCGCTCCTCCTTCTCGGCCCGTGCGCTGCACACGCCCATCCTCACTGCTGCGCGCTCGGGGGCGGCCCTGCATCCGCCGTGAGTGCCAACTCGCTGTCCTAGGTGGTCAAGTGGACACGCTCAGATGAGCGTTGTCCCGCAGTGGGTGGAAGGGTGACGAGAGACATTCATGCACAGGGTTGTGGCGGGGAAATTGAGTCGCCATCAGAAGATCGATGCTGAGCACGGATCCCACTGTTGAAATCTGTCGCTGTTGAAGGTTGATCAGCCCGAAGGAGGTGGTTAGGGAAGTCTGAGGGTGCGATGGGCGGGGTGATCGCCTTTCTCTAAGCTGGCGCCTCGATTGTCTGTTACAGGCAAGCGCGGCTATCAGAAGGTCTACCCTCCTCTCTATGTGCTGCGACCGGATGGCTCCACCCTCTACACGTTCAGGTGGGTGCCCAGGAAACAGGTGCTCTGGTGGTATAATGCTGGCATGCTCGTGTTCGCTGATGGGCAGAAGTCTCGATGTTGCCGTTTGCACCGCGCCGTGATGACGCCAAGAGGGTGCTTCTCTTGCTTGCGTGGCGTGTTGTATTCGAGTCGGGATTTGTGTCCCGGGCTGGGCGCACAGGGACGTGGTGTATTCCTTCAAGAAGGCAGCAAATTCCGATTTGGTGCTGAACATTATTTGCAGCGAGCAGGATCTGGCGCAGCAGAAAGTGGCCCTTGCTATGTACGCCATGAACCCTGAGCTTCAGGGCCGCCAATATCACGTATCCTATGATCTTGTGAAGCTTACCACCGGCAAAATGAGCGGTCGCCGCGGCCGATACTTACTTGCAGATGAGCTGTACTCGGACCTCAAGGCTGTGATTGTGGAGAAGCTACGCACCAGGTGCGGTGAGGCTGCAGGCGAGCGGATGCAAGGCCCTCCCACCTGGCATGCCTCGATAGAACAGGAGATTCGATGCAACAGCGCCACCGCCAGAGTCTGAGTGCGGGAATCCGGTGTGTCAGGAGTTGCACGAGGGCTTCCACTGGGAGGGCACTTCTGCTCAAGCTCTTGCTCCACCCCTCAGAGTTGGTGAAATGCCCGGGCATGTTTATGTAGGAATGATTAGGCTGGGTGCATGCGCGGCAGCTCACTGCGTTTCTCTCAGAATGTTGACACCTCGGGCCTCGACGAGGGATGACATGGCTGCTCACATTTGGTGCTGCAGATTTCAGCAGAAAGAGGAGGAGATCGAGCCGGAGTTGTTTGAAAAAATTACCCACGAGGTTGCGGCTGCCTCCATGAAGTATGCACTGCTCTCCGTTAGCTGCCATGCTATCATTAACTTCGACATTGCAAAGGTGACCGATTTTGAGGACTCCTCCGCTCCTTTTATTCTGTACAACTCCACACGGTTAACCTCCCTCATAAACAAATTCAATGGCAAGGCTGCAGCTGGGGAGGTTGAGAAGCTCCCTCCAATCGAGTCGGTGGACTTCTCACATCTTGACAACCAGGTGCGTGGCACTGTTTTTCGAATCCAGGTATGGCAAGTGGTGAATCACCAGTGCAGTGCCGTCTCTCGCAGCAGCAGCGGCAAGGCGTGCCTCGTAGGTGAATCACCAGTGTAGTGCCGTCTCTCGCAGCAGCAGCGGCAAGACATGCCTCATAGGTGAATCACCAGTGTAGTGCCGTCTCTCGCAGCAGCAGCGGCAAGACGTGCCTCGTGGGTGTCAGTAGGTGATTCCGGTGAGCTGCGAAGTGAAGAGCTCTCGAGCTCTTCAGAGCGCTGTCCTGGTTTACCTAAAATTTTCTGAAGGGGTGCCATGGGTTGGGAGATGACAGGTTGAATGGGAGCTGCTGCTGGACTTCGTGCTGAGGTTCGGTGCCACCATTAGAGAGGCAGCATGCCCGACGCTTCCTTCGCCTCCAGGATTGCCAGACTATGGCACACACAAGATTTGTGACTTCCTCAATTACTTCACACGGGCCTTCAGCTCATATTTTGGGCCAAAGGGCGTGCGCATCATTCCTACCTCAGATGGTAGGGGAGGCGGGCCAGGGATGCATGGTCGCATCTATTTGTGCAATGCTCTCAAGCAAGTCATCGACAATGGCTTGAATCTGCTTATGATCAATCCCCTGGAGAAAATGTAACTGTAGCTGAGAAGGAGTATGCATAGGGTATCCCGCCATGAATTGTGAGCTGTTCTCGTCATCGGTACCAATATTAGTGCAAACAGTGGATGTCTTGCGCGCTGAAGCCACAATTTGAAGCTTCAATCGGAGAGAAATGCCTATTTCTTAAAAGCTAAATCGGGCAAGACGTGCTGGATTAAGATTTTGCCTGAGCAAACTAGAACATAATTATTATGTACCACTCACGTATGGCCAATGTTCGTGGAAATGGATGTACGTTTATGTACGTTTTGAGATATCTTTACTCAAAATGAAGACTTCTGTAAATTCCACTCTCCCATTTCAGAAGTTGTTTGTGTATCTTGCACAAGAGATACCCCAAGCACTGACTGACCACTTCCTCGTGAGTCCTATATACATGAATTTCAGCGAAAATTTTATCCAGAAAATGTCATCTGAATGTGTATACTGGTAATTTATTGCATCACGTCATTGGCGCAACTTAAATTTGTGCCAAACGGAATTTTGCAAAAGACAGTTTGTGTTTGTGGGTATACGGATTTTGGTGACGATGGAGGGAATTTGATCACATTATGTGCAAAGACAATACAGCATGTTTGTGTGGTATGCAACTGACAGGTGTGCTCGTCGTCGTGCCACTTGTAGAGTGACAAAAAAAAATGTCGAGCGATGCGGTGTGAGATCGTCCACTCGAGATCGTGGCCATACATCGACCGGCTGTCGCTGTCGCGGACTCGCACTACGCCGGGCCGGGCCGAAGCGGTGCAAGTGGTGAATGCGTAAACCACGTTCATCAGAGCGAAGTAGATCTCGCCGCGACTCCAGCGACTTGACCTTCGGGTTTGACCGGTCAACCCGCAAGCATTTGTGGTTGATCCGCGTGATCTTGAGTCGCGATTGCTTGCATCCGACGCAATTTGCAGTAGGAATAATATAATAGGAACAACGAGCTTCAACGATATGTCACATCGCTGCTTTATACTTCCTAACTGAGTTCGGATATTGTTGAGAAATATTTTTATCTTCCTAACGTTTTTTCGAGAATTTCCGCTTTGTTTCCACGTTTCTGCCAAACACAAGCTGATCCCAAGGATCGTATCGCACGCGAACGGATCGCGCGGGCTGGGGCTTGTCCTCACCGGCCAAGCTTCATGGGGAAACAGAAACTGTGCCGCTAGACCAGAAGCTCGTAAAAGGTGAGCCAGGCCTGGAATCGATCCACGGACCTCTCGCAAACCGGACGTTTGCCGTTGAGCTACTCTGGCTATTGATGGCGATTCTGATGCGGTACAGAGTCGCCGATTCCCCACAGTGCCACGTAGGCGGCGAAGAGTAAAACACGAAGGATGCACTTTCCCCCAATCTGCCGTTGCGGCGCGCTCTCTGTCGGGTCATCGCGCGGCTTGTGCGGCGCGACTGTTGGGGGAGAAAGAAGTGCATTCTCCATGAAAGTTGTGGAACCTTGCCCCACCTCGCACAATCTACATTGACCACTTTTTGCACCGCTAGAATTAGAGGTATCCCGAGGGTTTGGGTGCATCTAGATGCAAGGTAGTCCCACATCCCAACTGATATCCTTCGGCATCCCCACCATGCATCTTGCCTTGTGCATCGAGCTACGACACACCGCCAGGGCACGCCATGGCCCCGGTCTGCCCCGAGTTTGCCCCCAGTGACACAAATATTGACATTCACCCATTCCGCCCCCTGCCCCTCCTCCTTGCCTCCTTCCAGAGGCTTCTCTTGCGCAGGATCAGTCAGCACCTACGGCGGAGACGGAGGTGAAGGATACTGTTTCGTGTATCCCACCCAGCAACAGCAACAGGGGATTCGCTGGTCACGGGCGCCGAGGCAGAGGTAAGGGCAGAGGCAGAGTCACCGTCAGAGGCCCAGGCACAGGCAGGGGCAGCATCGGCAGGGGCAGGGACAGCGGAGCGACGACGACGGCCCCCCTCAGCCTCAGCCGAACCAGCCGAGGGCGAACTTGCCGAAGACGCCGCAGGCACAACCCTCCAAGGTATAATTCATACAACTCCTTTATTCTTTTCTCAGTCACTGAGCCCAACGTGACTTCTTTCCATGTCCTGCGCAGCATGACATGCCAAAAACCCAGAGTCCGGTACTTCACAGCATGGCCCCAGGATTCCCACATGCTGGTCCCGGTCTGCCCCCAGTCTGCCCCTGAGTCGCCCAGTGACACAACTATTGAAAATCACCCATTCCGCCCCCTCCCCCTCCTCCTTGCTTGCCTCCTTCCAGAGGCTTCTCTTGCGCAGGATCAGTCAGCACCTACGGCGGAGACGGACGGAGGTGAAGGATACGGTATCCCACCCAGCAGCAACACCAGGGGATTCGCCGGTCGCGGGTGCAGAGGCACGAGGTAGAGGCAGAGGCACAGGCACAGGCACCGTCAGAGGCACAGACACAGGCAGGGGCAGCATCGGCAGGGCCAGGGACAGCGGAGCGACGACGACAGGCTCCGTCAGCCTCATCCGAACCAGCGGTTGCCGCCCCCGATTTCACCACCGCAGAGGTACCATGCTGCTTCACCGCAGCCGCGAACGCCGTCATGCCGTTGTTTGCGACCGTCTGGTTGTTCGGGAATATAGCATGCAACTAGCCTGTCGTGGATCATTTTCAGCTGGACCTTTCAAAAACATATCAGCGACATATATTCCTAACCACCGTGAATTTAAAGTCCCAATTATAGATATTTAGTGTGAATTCACTAGCCCGCTCGTAGAAACTTTCACACGCGTTCGCGCTTCAATTCGCTACTTGTATCAGCCATGAAGAGCTTAGTTATCCGCGCGTTTTCGTCTCGTAATTGCTTGTGACACCTCCGCGAATATACTATAAACGCAGCGAAGACCTCGCGAATTCGCTCCGCATTCACGGCATATAAACCCCCCAAAAACTCGCCCAACTTAAGGGTAAGAAGATCGAGTCCGCAGCTGCTTTTCTCGCTCTATCGTTCCCGTTGGCTCACCGCAGGACGTATGGTATGGTGGACGGTCGTGTGAACCGTGTCTAAAGAGGTGCCACATGAATTCTACCTTCAAAGTACAGGCGCGCGACGTCCAGTATGTAAATTCACGTCTGTGTGTGCGCGAGCGGCGCAGTTGCGCATCCTATATTCCCTGGTTCTCAACGCCTATCTACGCACCAGCCGCGTGCGCGTCTTCAGCTCCCTTGTTTTACTCTCTTCGTTATTGTGCGCTCCATTGGGAATTTTCAGGTGCGACTTAAAAAACCATGAGCACCTCCGAATCCCAGCCGCGTCTACATCAGCCGTGCTGGACCCGCGCTCGCTTCCCTTATCGAACCGCTCGCTCGTATCCGGCGCCGCTCCTGAAGGTCTGTTCGCGCGCGGCACGCTGCGCGGGTCGAACCATGCAAATTCACGTCTAAATTCACAACCGGGGCGTGTTTACATACGCGGATTCGCGTCTGGCTCGCCTCGCGTGTCCGCTCTCCTGTCTCCGCGAGTTGCTGCCACCCGCGTCGCGTGTGACGCTATGCTGGCACACCTAAGACCCGTGTGACCAACTCTTTGTTCGTGAAGGTTGAGGGAGGTACCTGAATTCATGCTCGAATTCAAGCTACCAGCGCAGGTTCTGCCCAACTGTTGGCAAAGTAACCATGAATTTACAAGCCAGCACGACCTCTGGATTCAACCTGCCCGGTCCTGCCTCGGTGACAACTCCTCGAAAGCTTCCTTTTTAACCCGCTCTTTCATATTCGAGTTTCTGTTGCTAGACCTTCCATCCATACCCACCATACTTTAAAAGCAATCCCTGCCTCCACCAAACCGCAGCTTCACACCGTCAGGATCACCAACGACGCCCACAACGCTACCTACGCACACCCCCAGCACGCTGCCCCGGACAACCCAGGCGCAGTGACCAGAATCGTGCTGGAATCTGGGCTGGCAACCCTGCCCGGAGAGTCTCTGTTCAGGCCCCCACTCAGATTCAGTAGTCCTATCTGAGTATGGCTAGAGTAGTCAGGGTACGAGTAGTAGCACAATTGCTATTGTGACCGTTCGTGGTTTCCGGGTTGAAGGTTTATTATTGTCTATCTCGTTTTATCAATGATCACTTGTGAATACAACGTCTGTGAAAGGTGTGAATACAATCGCCCGAGATATACCGGCCGTATATCGGTAATCGCGACAATATAACATCATGCCTATACCATTACATTATACATTAAACAAATCCATCGTCTTCGTTATTCATTATAAGTATATCGCGGTCTATATTGCACATTAGGGGCATCGACTTAAAAAAATAACCTATAGTCTAGTTGGGTAGAAACGCCGCACACACACACACACACACACACATATATACACAACTTGTTGTATGAAAATATGCCAACAAGGGTTCAACTCCCCGCGGAGTTCTCTGACCATGTTGATACGTCCGATAGGAACGGGGGTCTAAACCTAACCTAGCGAAGGAATCGGCCTGTGTGTGAACTGTGAAGATGGTATCACCGCCACCAATTGGAGTTATTATCTTACTTGTGGCTAACGACTAGCAGGTAGTCAGCTAAGACCGATCGTCCACGATAGGCATCGATGCCACGTTGATATATATCGTTACATCGGTTGAAAGTTGCAATAATCGCTATTGATTGATATGGTTTGTGAGCCTATCGAATCGATCGATATAATGGTGCTAGCCTATCGGAATAATTGATGGATATCAAAACCGAAATAATCAGCATCTATCAATGCATATATTTCCCGAGATATCAGAAAACTATCGATATGGCCCGACACCACCGATACCATACCTTGATGCAAGGTGTCTAAGGTGTACCTTGAATACCGTGTGTCACAGTCTAAGCTACCGAAGTCAAACTACCGAGTACAAGTAGGAAGTCACTTTATTGTCACTGTCACTGTCATACGTCATACGGGGTACTGAACTAATGAATCTCAGCAGAGCCTTCAATTGCAGTAGAGATGCTCTGGCCACATGTAAAACCCTCTAGCCTTTAGCTGTTGGAATGTTGGGGCAACGCCCATGCACGGATGTACCTCTAGTTGGACTGAAAAAGGCCCCTTAGGCTCTGACATTTAAATTGGCTTTGGGTTAGGTTTAGGGTTTTGCATATTGCCATGGCCACTCATCCCTCGTTCAGGGTGAGGTGGTGTCACGGGAAGCACCGATCCCCCCTTCACTGTATGGGGGGGCCCAGTCTCTCCTTTGTTCACCCTTCGCCCTGAGTGGCCATGTCACTGTGTCTCCGTGCATCCGCCATCCGACCGACCGTCACTGCACAGTTAAAACACCTAAGTATTTTATCTTATACAATTTAGCTCGACCGGACCACTGCCTGTGCACCGCTGCGGTTCCCACCCTGTTTCAGTATATATATATATCTCATATCCCTTTTCTTGTCACATTCGAGACATCGCGACAACGACAGGTGCGACACCGCACCGGCGCGGGTCCTTCGTCCTATTCGCTATAAGATCTCTTTCTCTAACTCTATGGCGTTCGCGTTCGACGTTTTTGTGGTGCTGAAACGCGCGTGAGTCGTCACCCCTCAGACGGATGCGGCCCCCAATTCCAAGCTCCCCACCCTGCCCCTTGAGGTACCACCCCAAATAATTATTTTGGCAATCGTCTAGCATCTTGGGACGCTTTACACGCCGCATGAATCGCAGCGCTTCGCCAGCGGCTACAGCCACTTCACTCCCCTCAACCCCGGTGCCCCCCCTCCACACAGCCACCTGGGTTGCCTGAAACCTATAACCGGTTATAACCTTGGGGTCTGATTTTAGGTTATAACCTGGGTTATAACCTTCGATTTTCCCCTCATACTTAAGCCCCCGTACTTAACGCCAACCCAGACACAGCCACTGCCTGCATCAATCTACACCGCGATTTTGCACCAACATTAGGGCGTCACAGGGCAAGCCCCTGCTCCCAAATTCGCTACACACCTCCCACCTTATGTCCTTCGAAAGTTGACACGTTGACACCTGCCCATGGCCATCTAGATCTACGTCGCGCTAGAGCCCGCCACAAGCAGTGAAACCAGTGGTACCGAAATTCCCATAGGGGCCTGGCGTGGGGGCTAACCGTCATATAGCTAACTAACATTTTATTTACATTTGTATTCGCAGGCGAGGGATACAAGTAGTATCAAGTATGAAAAGTCGATGAAAAGTAGGGGTGTCCGAGGAAAGCAGAGAATAGCGAAGTGACAATCTCGAATTCCGGTTGAAATGTATTGTTTTTCTCACGATATAAAAGTCAGATGTAGTGCATAAGACGTATTCTGTGCGACTCACTTAGCTTTGTGACATCAATGGCAGCCCTCGCTGTACGTACCGCAGCAATAGAGAGAGCGGTTCATAGAGAGGAGATGGATGCAGAGGAGCAGGCGGAGTTTGATGAAATAATGTCAAGGGAGGTTAACCAATCACCGGATACCAACTTTCCATCTGCCAATGAAGGTGTGCAATCTATTCGACCAGCTCTTTGGCATTTTAGTTGAGCAGTTGCAAGATAGTACAAAGCCTTCTGTGTTACGCCCTCAGTGGTGTGCACGCACTTGCTGAGTGATCCAGTCTTATTTGTGAGATTTGCAGGTGGATACCTCCACCTCATGACACGGCGCGCAAATCATGAGAAGAGAGATTTCAATATCAAATTATTAGGTGCTCTCCTCAGTGAATATCGAACAAGATCTCGAATTAGGAAGAGTTATCTTCTTTTATTTGGATATTTGGCTTACGTCGGGGTGTATCTCACTATCCTTCGACTTCAAAGCAATCCGAGGGGTAGTTTCAAAGTGCTTGAAGGAGTACGGGAGAGCCTGTTGCCGCATGAAGACAACGGCGACCTGCAGAAGCGCTTCACGTCCGTGGACCAAGTCCAAGAGTGGCTTTTGGAGAAGGTGACCTTCTGCCTCGGCTCTGAAGACTTCTTGCAAATTATCAGGGACTCGCGGTTGATCCCCCCCTCGCCCTGCAAAACGCCTACACGCTCAGACAACAATCGAGTTCGCCGCTTTCACACTGGACGCTGCCACTCGAACTGTTCGCGTACCGAACTCAAACAGCGAGCGCCTTGATTGCTGCTTGGCGCAAAAGTGGCTCTCTTGGCCCTGCGTTTGTCGCTTTTGCCTCCCAAAAACTCATTTCCCAAGAACGACCGAAGTTTGCCAAGCTGCGGCTTCCTGTTCGAGTGATTTTGGGAGGTGTCGCTCAAACGCAAGCACAGCTCAACTGACAATCGACTTGCCGCTCTTGCCTTTCATTTGTCCGCTATGCCGCGGACATCCTCTCGCTACAGCTGACTTCTCACCACCGCTTTGCACCTCTCGCCCTTCATTGTTGCGCTCTGGTGGACATCCTGAGGCTGCCTCGGAAGTGAAGCTCGCGCCTTCCTGTCGCAGGTGGACTCCTTTTGGGAGCCTTCCCAGTGTGGGGATTCAATGTGCACATACCCGATGGAGTACGCCTCGTGGGGCTCTCATGGCTGTGAGGCCGACTGCGGCGCACTGCCGAGCACGCCAGTGCACGTCCACATAAGCACATACAGCTCGCGGTCGGAGACAGAGGAAATGAGCGAAGAGGTGCGCTACCTCATCTGTAGATTTTTGTCGGAAACACCTGACTGGCGTGCGCCACGGTGGGTGCTTATCGTACGGTTTTGTTCTTTGGTTTCTCCCCCTGTGACAGTCGTATGCTCGACCGCATAACTCCCGCGAGCTTGTGAACTGCGACACGTGGTCAAGTTTGTCGGCGGCTGTTGACAGGACGACGTGGAGCGCATACTGTGGAACGTGTGCTCTGTGGCGGAGTACGACGGGGCGAGCGTGTGCTGGTTCGACCCTTGGTTTCCTCTGGCGAGCCGCAGTCAGCTCACCTACAGCCTCGAACTGCCAGATGCCGACTGGCTTTTGCAAGTGATCAAGCCATCGTACATTTCTGTCAGTGTCGTAATTTACCATAATGAGCTGGGCAGTATGCTCGGCAGTATGAACCCGGAACCAGTTTTCCAAGGGAAGCGGCGGCGCCGCCTGCAGACCCGACAATCTCTGAACAGGCTCACCTCTTGGCCAGCACCGCGCCACGCTCCCCTTAAGAACACCACTCATGGCAGCCGTGAGCCTCTGAGCGCGAGGAGGAGCGGCCTGGAGGAGGTGTTCCGCCCAGGCCTTCCCGCCAGCGCCCTCCACCCAGCCCTCGAACAAACCAGTCTGGCTGCTGTTCATATCCCCATTGAAGCGCAGTAATTGCTCCTGTAGTTCTCTGTCGTCTCCGCCGCGTATCTTCATTTGAGTGCGCAGTGAAAGCCGATCTATCCGCCCTTGTCGGCAGCCCTTTTGGCCAAGGCTTCCCTGAATGCTGTCGAGCCTAGCCATGGGAGGTGGCGCTGCCAGAGCCGATAATGGTGCCTCGCATAGCTGGCCGTGTTGAGGCGAGTCAGTTGGGAGTACGGGTGTTGGCAAGGAGTCTCTGCTTGCTCGCACATGAAGCGAGATGACGTGTCGCCCTCTTCGAGAGCGGTACGGTGGATCAAATCTCTGCTCTAAACAGCCGCATCTGGGGCCCCCAAAAGCGACGGTCTGAATGGCATTCTAATTTCACAACCCCGCAGGTACCTCCTCATGAGGACTGCATTCCCCCCTCGAAATGGGAGACTTGGCGCCGACTACTGAACCACACGCAGGCCCAGCAATCCTTCGCCACTGCGGAAACCTGTCAGGCGCTCGTGTTGGAGCTTGTGGCTGAGTACCCCAATCACTACCTCGAGTGCGGCGGCGGCGACATGACCGAGCTGTGCTGCCAGCGCTACCAGGTGCACCTCTGTGCGTAGCAGCAGTTCACATTAGCAGGGAGCGCCACGTGGCATCGCCAGCTGGCCTTGTGGCTGAGAAGGGCGGCTTCGTGGCAAGGACCGGGCACCGCTGGCCCTGAGGCAAGCCGGCAGACACCGACCTTCGCAGCAGGAATGATGCGCAGTGATCTATAGCCGCTTCCCGCCCTTTGCCGTGCAAGACTCCGCTTGAAACTGCACGCCGCCCTCCGCCAGATGCGAGGTCCCCTCAAGAGGATGTGCACGAACGGGCCAGATGCGAGGTCCCATCAAGAGGATGTGCATGAACGGGCCGGATGCGCGGTCCCATCAAGA
>LGRX02009603.1:0-13307 GCA_001247695.2 Cymbomonas tetramitiformis | reverse complement strand
TCAAGAGGATGTGCACGAACGGGCCAGATGCGAGGTCCCATCAAGAGGATGTGCACGAACGGGCAGCAAGTGATGATTGTCGTTGCCTTCCTTGGCCGCTGTAGGTGTTTTGTCCGCATTGGGACGAGGAAAACGTGTGACTTGCATGGGGTGAAGCACGGCATGGGGTCGATCTTGGCATGCTCATCGCTCTGGGATGATGGCACCCATAAGGGATGACACCAGCTACCACAGAAACATCAGCGCGCGAGCGTGCAATGCTCAATGCTAATGGCAGCGCTGATATCATGACGTCCAGCTGAGCGCGATGCACACTTTAAACACAACAGAATAATGGCGGCGACCGGGGCAATGCCTCTTGACAATGTGGCCAATCACACACCCCGAGGCATTGGCCGCAGCAATGACTCTTGCCAACGTGGCCAATCACACGGCCTGAGGCGGTGGATGCAGCAATGACTCTTGCCAACGTGGCCAATCATATGGCCTGAGGCGGTGGACGTAGCAATGCGTCTTTCCAACGTGGCCAATCATATGGCCTGATGCGGTGGACGCAGCAATGACTCTTGCCAATGTGTGCTGTGTTGCTGTAGGCCTTGTATGATGGACACTGCTGGTGCACACTCCCGGTCATTGACCACGGAGTGTATCAGAGCAAGTCGACCAATCCAAACGAGAACAACCCGAGTGCCCTTTCCGCGATCATGTCCACCATCGTGTACGACATGCGCAAATGCTCCAATTTCTCCGTGGACCAGTACGCCATGAATAACCCCCTCCGATGCAATCACCTCACTCCAGCAATCACCCAGGTCGAGGGGGTGAATGCAGTGGCGTGCAGATACGAGTTCTCTACCTTGTTCGAGCAAGCATCCAGCTTCAGCAGGTCAGAGGCGCAAAACCTCGCACGGTGCCCCCGAATGTATTTGTCCCCTCCCACTCTCACCCTTTCGCCCCTGCTGCTGGGCAGGCCTTAGCCACGTGGCACGAGGAAGCTTGCCCCGCACGCAGCTTACACGGGCTCCCTCAGCCGCGAGCAGCCGTGGAGCTGATCCGCGGAGTGCCCTGCAGGTGCACCACCGTGGACTCGTGCACTGCGGCCGCCGACTTAGGCTGCTGCTCTGTTCTGCTCAACCTCGAGCGGTACAACTGCTTGTGCTACGATCGCGGGACAGCCGGCGCGCTGGCTGAAGCCGACTTAGAGGCCGTGGTGTCCCTCTTCGAGTGCTGCAATCTGACTTCCCCAGACTGCTCATCGATGCCCCCTGCGACGTACTACCCTTCCGGAGAGCAGTACAATCACAGCTTATATCGCCGAACCCCGAGCAGCCGCCGGGCCGTTATGCGAGCATCAGGTGCGAGCTTCACTTCGGTGGCATTACTCCCCGTCACCTGCCGCTGATCATCCGGGCCCTGCTTCCTGCCGTGCCCGGTGCCGGCCATCGCAGCGCTGCACTTCATGCCCTCGAGCGATGCTGGCATCCATTCAAATTGGTGGTGCCACGTGCTCCCAGAACTCGGACTTCTTGCAAGTTGCAGTGCATGTGGCAGGAGGTTCTGCGGACAGATTGCAACCGCCCGCAGCTCCAAGCGTTTCTTGCAGCCGTTTCCCCGTTCCGGCTGATGCTCTCGTTGCGGCGCGCCGGTTCTGCAATGGCCGGCGACGCAAACGCAGATCCTTTGGAGTACTACCACAAGTGGAGGTCATGGGACGCCGATCTCTGGATCTACGAGATGTCCAAGGTGGAGGCTATCAAGATTGCCCTAGGTAACAACTTTGTTTAGTTCGGAGTGGACAGTGGTTACAGGAGCAGTCCGCAGTACCCAACATCACAGCTGCCCTTGGTTTCACGCGCGCCTCTGGTCCTGCAAGCGCGGATGTCCATTGCCCGGACCCGAAGCCCCCGCACACGCTGCCTGCTGGCATCCGCCCGCTCCGAGGATCCAACGGACCCGAAGCCCCCGCGCACGCTGCCTGCTGGCATCCGCCCGCTCCGAGGATCCAACGGACCCGAAGCCCCCGCGCACGCTGCCTGCTGGCATCCGCCCGCTCCGAGGATCCAACGGACACTTCCCAGAGAAGTGATGAAGGCGTCGTCCACGGACAAACTAAGAGGGCAGTCTGGCGGGCTGTGCTCAGGCACCTCCTGGGCGATGGCGGAGCGGATCAAGAAGCTCTACGAAGAGGGCAAGGTGTGCTTTTTGAAGCACTCGCACCTAGTTCCTCCCCCGCGCTCGGGCTAACTCCCCGCAGACTGCCTGGATGCCACTGATCTTTGCTTGGCCGCGCGTGCATGCAATCGTGCCAGCTGGCAAGGCGCGCAATGGAGGTGACACCAGGGCGAACCGAATCCCCGGGTCCTGTGAAGAACGGGCGCCGGAACTGAGGAGGGACCGCTGTAACTCCACCTTGCTGTTGTTGGTCGAATTGGAAGCAGCCAGAAGAGGCTCGTCTTGTGCGGGGCTGGCGCGGATGCGCGGCGCAGATGGATGCTATGAACATGGCCGTGTCGCACTGCGCCGAGGTGCCCGGCACGGCCCCTGTGGGCTGCTCGCGCCACGCGGACTTCCTCTTCTCCATGCTGTACCTGGACCCGTGCTCCGAGGCGGTGCGGTACATCACGTGCGACACAGAGATTGATGGGGAGCTGGACTGCGGGCAGTACGTCGCCGGCTTCGGAGGGGATGACAACACCAGGGTGCTCTATGGAGACCTGATCCAGGAGAACTATGACCAGTACCTGGGAGCTTGCACGAACCAAACCAAGACTGACATGTGTGTGGAGTACAGGGACCAGTGCGCTGAGCAGTTCCCGGTGCCGCCCGTTGTGGCCCCGTGAGTTGCGCTTGAAGCACCAGCGAAGGAGCGCCATCCTGGCGCATGCGAGAGAGCGGGCCACGCCTGCAGGCGAGCGCGTGGTCAGAAACCCCGCGTGTCTCATTTCTGAATAGTTCGGGCAGGCGTGATGAAATGCATTGATGAATAAAGTACAATGAAAAGGGGGGGACGAAACCCAGGGGTGATGACCAACAGTGATCTGTAATGATAATAATGATAATAACCTGTCAGTGATGAATAAATCAACAGTAAATAATGACCAACTGCTCAGTGATAAACAAGTAATGCAGGAAGTCAAAGGGAAGCGACGCCCATCCCCTAAAGGTGTTTATAGGAGAAATAAGAAAAGAAACATGAAGGGGAAGGAGGTGCACGAGAGTAGGTTTGGGGGAGAGGGACTAATTTGGGTCATAGGGGTGAAACTGATTTTAGGGGACTGAGAGGTACCTGGGAATGCGCCATTTGTGACTTTTTGGCAGGTCATTCTCGAGGCCCTCTCAGACTGTATTGCCACCGATGACTTTACAGGTGGCAGACCTCTCGCCGTCGATGTCCAAGCATTTTATGGCACTCCCGTAATTGATGCTGCGGGTGTGGGAGACCTCGGTCTTGCGGTCGTTGCAGTTGGATTATGCGGGTAATTTGGGATGAGCGGCGAGGATTGAGGCCCGGATTGGGGATGAGGTGCGAGGATTGAGGCCCGGAATGGGGATGGGGATGGGGACGGCGCTTTCCTGAAGTTGGCCGAGTGAATAACTTAACGTTGAACAAAATGTACCTCTGTGCCAGCAACTATCGGTGGGCTGCAAACGGCGATCCTCCCCCGAGTGCGCCATTCTCTCTTCGCCGCCCCTTCTGGCGACTGAACACACCCATGGCTGACACGTGCGAGTCAAGACCCTATCATTGGGCGGCGCAGGGGGCCGGGACGCCCAGCATGACCATATAATCATCCTTGCATTCGATTGTGCTGATCCTACTTTGGCATGATCTGAGTGTGCCGCTTGTTCGTCATGAGGTGGACCCTGTAAACGCGGATCATTTGTTTTTAGTGCTGACATGTTCCTTGCTCGGTAAAGTCACGCACGCGTGGAGCTTCTGCGCCTGCTCGGTAAGTCACGCACGCGTGGAGCTTCTGCGCCTGCTCGGTAAGTCACGCACGCGTGGAGCTTCTGCGCCTGCTCGGTAAGTCACGCACGCGTGGGCTTACTGCGCCTGCTCGGTAAGTCATGCACGTGGAGCTTCTGCGCCTGCTCGGTAAGTCACGCTCGCGTGGAGCTTCTGCGCCTGCTCGGTAAGTCATGCACGCGTGGAGCTTCTGCGCCTGCTCGGTAAGTCACGCACGCGTGGAGCTTCTGCGCCTGCTGGGTAAGTCACGCACGCGTCGAGCTTCTGCGCCTGCTGGGTAAGTCACGCGTGGAGCTTCTGCGCCTGCTCGGTATTTGCGGGCGAACCTGTGAGTCCCGTGCATGCGGTGTGGCCTCCATCTTCAGACAAACCGCGCTAAGTGTGCAGATGAGGTGCAGAATGCAGACGAGGCCGCCTATCCTGCAGCTGATAGTCTGCGCTGCCTAGGCCGCCTATCCTGCGGCTGTTAGTCTGCGCTGCATAGTCCGCCTATCCTGCGGCTGATAGTCTGCGCTGCATAGGCCGCCTATCCTGCGGCTGATAGTCTGCGCTGCCTAGGCCGCCTATCCTGCGGCTGATAGTCTGCGCTGCATAGGCCGCCTATCCTGCGGCTGATAGCCTGCGCTGCATAGGCCGCCTATCCTGCGGCTGATAGTCTGCGCTGCATAGGCCGCCTATCCTGCGGCTGTTAGTCTGCGCTGCATAGGCCGCCTATCCTGCGGCTGATAGTCTGCGCTGCATAGGCCGCCTATCCTGCGGCTGTTAGTCTGCGCTGCATAGGCCGCCTATCCTGCGGCTGATAGTCTGCGCTGCATAGGCTATCCTGCGGCTGATAGTCTGCGCTGCATAGGCCGCCTATCCTGCGGCTGATAGTCTGCCCTGCATAGGCCGCCTATCCTGCGGCTGATAGTCTGCGCTGCATAGGCCGTGCCCCTTGACACAAGGTCGGACTGAGCGGGCGGCCTGCCTGGCGGTGCGCTCAGCCTGCGAGGAGCTGCTGTACTACCACGGCTCCGTCGAGGAGCGCTGGACCCGCGAGGTGTACGCGGAGCCCAAGGTGAGTGCGGCACGCATTCCGGGGTGGGAGCGCGCGAGGCGAAATGTGTGACGAGCTACGCGGGGGCTTGGCGCTGCGGGCCGTGCCGCCGCCGCACAATTCCTCTGCTTTGGCGACCTCGGAGCCCTCTGGAGGCGGCGGCAGAGCGGAGTCGCTTCGCAGAGGCGGCGCTGCTGGCCTGATGCCATGCTGCGGCGCCAAGGGGGAGTGCGAGGCCTGCGGTATGAGATACGGCAGGGATGTGGCGGGAGCGGGTGCAGGAGGTATTGGAAGAGGCCTGGTATACACGCAACGTGACCGGCACGGTTGCTGCGGGGGCGGTCGGCGACTGTATGGTCCATGCAGACTGCGCTCACGGCTTCTACTGCGCCCTCGTCGCCTCCCCGGGGGGCAGCAACTCCACGTGCCTGTCATGCCTCTTCTGCTCCTTTTGCTATGTGGACCAGGTGCCCCCTTCTCTGCACCACGCTGTACGGGCACCCCTCAGACGAGCCCCCCTTCCTTACTCTCGATTGCTCTGGTCAGCATCCAAGCCCCGAGGCTCCTTATCAGGCCACGTGGCATCACAGGATAGGGCACGATGTGCTCAGATGCTCTGTGGGATCTTGCAGCTGATGCGCTAATGTATGTAGAGAGGAGGGGCGAGTTGCCTGGATTCTGCCGAGGTATGTGCAGGACAAGGATTCCTGGGACTACTGGCAGATCCTCCCCGCGGAGCCCTCGTGTGGCAGCTGCCCTTGCGACGCTGATAAGGAGTTAGTGGCCGCAGACGACCTCCGGGAATTCGTATCAGAGGAGCTGAGCGAGCTCTACGAGGGCCCGGGGCTGGACCTCGCGGAGGGCTTCCAGGCGGCTCTGAATGAGTACGCCACGGGGCCGCTGGAGATGTTCCGCAGCTGCGACCGAAAGTCTCTCGACCACATCTGCGACGCCGAGTCGGGCTGCTGGCCCGGGTCGTCAGGATACTGGGACAATTTTGCGTGTGAGCGGACGGAAGTGGAGAGAGCGGAATATACAGATGGCACAAGGATATACGGACAACCCTCGTGCTCAGAATATGACATGACCGAGGTGCACATGCCCATGCGGGGAGGCCGGTGGTACCTCCCTCGTCATGCGTGCTGCCAGCCAGTGCGCGACCACGTCGTCGCTCTGAGCTTTGCGGTCTTTGAGCATAGGTGCGAGCTGCACGCCAAGGGCCGATAGTGCGCCAGCTGGCTATACAATGACTCCAAGGCCAGCTATGAGGGAGGCGTGGGGCCACGGGCATGGCTGGCTGTGCGAGGCAGGCTATGAGGGAGGCGCCACGGGCGAGGCTGGCTGTGTGAGGCAGGCTATGAGGGAGGCGTGGGGCCACGGGCATGGCTGGCTGTGCGAGGCAGGCTATGAGGGGAGGCGTGGGGCCACAGGCGAGGCTGGCTGTGCGAGGCAGGCTATGAGGGAGGCGTGGGGCCACGGGCATGGCTGGCTGTGCGAGTCAGGCTATGAGGGAGCGTGGGGCCACGGGCGTGGCTGGCTGTGCGAGGCAGGCTATGAGGGAGGCGCCAAGGGCATAGCTGGCTGTGCGAGGCAGGCTATGAGGGAGGCGTGGGGCCACGGGCGAGGCTGGCCACGCTTTACGCCTGACGAGGGAGGTTGGAGCTGCACGGGGCCTGCTGTCATGCACGGGGCCTGCTGTCATGCACGGGACCTGCTGTCATGCTGCTCGATCGATGACCTGCTGCTTCTTGGCCGCTGCGGGGAGTTGAGCACACGGACGGGCAGGGCGCATCTGGAAGTGACTGGAGCACGTTGACCCGGCCCATGTTCACTTGCCAGCTGTTTCCATTTGGTTTCGCCTAATTCAACATTCCCCGAGTATTCCACGAGTCGCAGAATATTCCAGGAGTTGTGGAACATTCCATCTTTTGCAGAATGTCCCAGGAGTTGTAGAATATTCAAGGAGCTACGGGATATTCCATGAGTTGCCGACTGTATTCTACCAGCAAATTGTAACTACTACTGCTGCTGCTACTGCTGCTACTGCTACTACTGCTACTGCTGCTGCTACTGCTATTACTAATACTACTGCTGCTGCTGCTGCTTACTGCCGCTACTGCTGCTGCTGCTGCTGCTGCTACTGCTGCTACCTGCTGCTGCTCTGCGCTGCCTGCCGCCGCCACCACTACCGCGCCCCGCACTAATACCACTGCTGCTGCTGCTGCCGCCGCCACTACCACTCGCCGCTGCGCTGTGCTGCTGCTAGCTGTGTTGCTACTGTGTTGCTGTTGCTGCTGCTGCTGCTGCTGCTGCTGCTGCTACTACCACTACTGCTGCTGCTGCTGCTGCTGCTGCTGCTGCTACTACCACTACTGCTGCTGCTGCTGCTGTGTGCTGCCGCTGCCGCCGCTGCTGCTGCTGCTGCTGCTACTGTGTGCTGCTGCCGCCGCCTGCTGCTGCTGCTGCCGCTGCCTGCTACTACCACTACCACCGCTGCTGCTGCTACTACCACTACTGCTGCTGCTGCTACTACCACTACTGCTGCTGCTGCTACTACCACTACTGCTGCTGCTGCCGCCGCTGCTGCTGCTGCTGCTACTACTGCCAGGTCAATTTGGGCCAGGTCAATTTGGGCCAGGTCAATGTGTTTCAGTCACGCCGATGTCACTCGCACCATGGCTCATGGTTGGGCAGACAGTGTTTGGTTTCTGCAGCGTCGCAGTGCTCGGGGGGCGCGGGACTGCGGGGAATGGCTGTGCAGCACACGCGAGAACGCAGCTGCCCTTGTTACGTCACAAAACTTAGATTCGGACACGGTGTTGGACCGCTTCATCAGCTCGAAGAACAAGATTCTGGCGGGCATGCTGCTGCACGTGACGCGCCACGTCGAGACGGAGTGCAGAGCCAGTGTATTCGAAAAGCTATACCAATCGCCGGGCTGCATCAGGGCCGACCGCAAAGACGGCGGGTGCGCCTTGGCATGTGCACCCTGCCCGAATCGTCAACAGCTGCAGCCAGGAATGCACTGCCAGCTGGCGCATCAAGAGCTGTAGCCAGGAGTGCACTGCCAGCTGGCGCATCAAGACTGCCTTGCCTGCTCGGTTGAACGGCGCTGTTGAGTGCATGCCGCAACCCTGTACTCTGACGGTGGAGATCTGCCAGGGTGATTTATCTAAATGTGCATCCGACGGAGCATGCTTCAAGTTCTCCTGGTCGCTGGATGCAAGAAGATGAATATTGCACCATGCTTGAAAGTGCACCCGGCCATGAGCGCCAGGCAGCTCAACTGTCTCAGCTCGAAGGCATTGGCAGTGTGTCGGCAGCGCGCCTGCTGCTCTGACGGTGGAAGACGCCAGGATGACTTACAGGCACGGTGATACCAACCCGCAGGGACTACCCACACTATGGCACGGACGCCGTCTTCGTGGAAGGTGCGTTGACACGCCCTGCGCATCGTAACGTCATGCCTGCCCCGCGCATCGTAACGTCATGCCTGCCCCGCGCATCGTAACGCCATGCCTGCCCGCGCATCGTAACGTCACGCCTGCCCCGCGCATCGTAACGTCATGCCTGCCCCGCGCATCGTAACGTCACGCCTGCCTCGCGCATCGTAACGGCATGCCTGCCCCGCACATCGTAACGTCATGCCTGCCTCGACCATCACGATTGCATGCCTGCCTCGACCATCACGATGTCACGCCTGCCCCGCGCATCACGATGGCATGTCTGCCTCGCGCATCACGATGTCATGCCTGCCTCGCGCATCACGATGGCATGCCTGCCCCGCGCATTACGATGTCATGCCTGCCCCGCGCATCACGATGTCATGCCTGCCATCCTGGATCCGCGCCGCCTGCCCTCGGAGTAAACGAGAGATTTTGAGTACTACAACATCCATGCACACTCCACACCCGCTGAGCCAAATCCTCGATCCTGACATCGCCGGTGCCACGCGGTCTACGCCGGTACCACGCGGTCTACGCCAGCATTCGACAAGCGAATTTTTGCGCTGTGTAGGAACCTCCTACTACGATGCGGCCGTGGCCAATAAGCAGCCGCTGTATTACTCAAACTCCTCAGAGCTGAACGAGTTCGGCGTGCCCTACGCATTTTACTACACGGACATGGCGGGCCTGCCGGCTGGGTACCCAATTCTTGTGGACGTGAACATGGAAGCGGAGCGCGCGGAAGACTTCGTCAGCTTCCTCTTCGAGAGCAACTACTTCGACGACCTCCAAGACCGGGTAGGCCTCGCCACGTGGCTGTGGGCACTCTGAGAACTTTCGGGGAGGGTGGTGGGGTGAGGGGTGTATTCGATGGATCGAGCTGGTTTCAGCGCGCCACCTGTGTTGCTGAGTTCCCACATCAACCTCAACCCTAATCCACCAACCGTCAATTCGCACGTACAACTGTTTTGTTGGACGTTGCGCCAATGACGGTGGTGCGTAAGTGTCAGAAGGCTCTGCAACAGCCTCCGCCACGTCATCCGTGACATGGCGAGACACTTGACACTGCCCGTCAGCCCCGTTATCTTCCATCCAACTTTCCGGATGCCAGTGTATGAGTGGGAGCGGAGGGGAAGGCTGATGTGTGGGGGGCTGATTGGACGTTGCGCAGCTCTTTGTGCAGTTTGTCACCTACAACGGAAATTTGCGGACGTTTGGCAATTTCGGCGTGGCGTTCTACATCAACCAGGAGGGGACCATCGACATCACTCACAATCTGCAGGTGCGCCCCAGTGGCCCGCGCTTCTGTGCTCCTGTGCTCCTGTTGCAGCTGTGGGGAGTGTTTTGGCAGCGCTAGCGGACTGCGCTTTTGGTTCAAGGCATCCATTCCGTCCGCGATACTGATCCAAGTGAGAAGCTCTCCCGGCAGGCATCCTCGCACAGGGGCCTTTGTCAGAGCTTCGGCACTTCGGATCAAGGAATGCAGCTGAGCATTTCATTAGAGATGAAAGTTTTCACACGCTCAATTGACGGAGGCGGCTGTTTGAACATTTTGCTCCCAGCATACTGATTTGCGTTACGTTCACTGCATTGCAATTCAGGGGGCATCTTTGGCTTGCGGATATGTTGCAGAGACAGCGACCTCTCACAGAACTGTTTACTATCGCTGATGGTTTCGATCCTACAGTCCTGATCCAATCTGAGCACCTCTTCACGCACTGTAAATCGGTCTTGTACTGGCGGATCACCTCAGGTCTTCACACAGCTGTCAGCTGCAGTGGCCGAAGTGCGGACTTCGGCAGTCGCTCCCTGCACTCTTCTGATCAGCCGAGCGGTCAGCTTCCAGCACTCCTCTGAATTTAGGCTTGATCCATTGTTTTGGGAGGAGCTCCCCCCGGATCTCTCCCGGTGGATGGCTTCAACTCACTCCACCAAATCCACCGCTGATTGCGTCTCTCGGTGTGTCCGAGGCTCAGTAATATCCTAAGGGAATAGCTTCCCACTGAGGTAGCTTCGATCTCAGTGACGAGGCGGGCGGTGTGCGCAGTCGTTCAAGTTAGAGATGACGGGGACCCCCCTGGACGCGTTCCGCATCTTCATGGAAGGCATCTTTATCATCATGTACTTAGTCATCTTCTCAGGGTGCGCACTGCTCCTACCATTGGATCATTCATCTTCACAGGGTGCGCACAGCTCCTACCATTGGATCATTCAGCTTCACAGGGTGTGCACTGCTCCTACCATTAGATCATTCATCTTCATAAGTGCGCACAGCCCTACCATTGGATCATTCAGCTTCACAGGGTCTTTAGCTCACCCATTGGATCATTCAGCTTCATGGGGTGCGCTGGCTCACCATTGGATCATTCATCTTCACAGGGTGCGCACTGCTCTACCATTGGATCATTCAGCTTCACAGGGTGCGCACAGCTCCTACCATTGGATCATGCGGCTTCACATAGATGCTTGGCTCATTGGATCATTCAGCTTCACAAGTGCTAGCTCTACCATTGGATCATACCAGCTTCACAGTGCTTTCGCTCCTACCATTGGATCATTCAGCTTCATAGGGTGCGCACAGCTCCTACCATTGGATCATTCAGCTTCACAGAGTGCGCACAGCACCTACCATTGGATCACTCAGCTTCACATGGTGCACACAGCTCCTACCATTGGATCATTCATCGTCTTGGAGTGTCAAGACGGACGGAACAGAGAAATATGAGGCTCTGGAGATCCTGGGCTAAGAGAAGACCGGCGGAGGTCCGAGCGGGCGGAGATCTGGAGGGTTGATGGGTGGAGGAGTGGAGGCGTGGAGGGTCTGATGCAGGGAGGCGCTAAACCACTGGGACTCTTATCAGAGAACGGTGCGCCCTCTCGCGGCGCCCTCGGCATCGCACGGAGGTTGTGGGCCGCGTTGCCTTGAGAGCACCTCACTGGCCGCGAGGGGGCGGCAGTCAAGTCGAGGACCGAGGACCTGATCGCAATCGAGGCCCAAGCACAGTGCTCGCTTCTCACCTCAGCCGTTCCTGGGACCTTACGGCGCCCGGCCGCAGGGGCTGAGGGGGTGTAGCGGCATAAAGACTGGGCTGGGGGGAGGGGCTCCGCGCAGGGCTCCATGCTGGGGCACTTCAAGTCCTTCTTCAACGTGCTTGACATCATGACGCTGATGACGTACGCCGTAGTCGTGGCCAGCTGGGTCAACATCTGCGTGCAGTCCACGGACTTCGACATCGATCTGAGATACGAGGTGGGGGCAAAGCGGCCATGCCAGCTGGCACCGATTCCCGGATGCTTCCCTGGCACGTGGCGTGCCCTCCACGCTTCTCCCCCTTGGGTATCCAAGCACGCCTCTCTCATGGGGCTTGCTACCCCCTCGCAGCGACCCATTCCCCCGGCACCGGTCCGGAGCGCTATCAGACGGGGCTGGCACGGCTTTCAGGCCCTCGGATTTGTCCATCGATGTAGCCTTTTCAGAAGTGCGCAGTCATCTTTAGCATAGGCTGGGCGACCAGCCGACCAAGTGTATGGAGAAGCGGGCAGAACGAGGCGGGTTTTGCCCGGAATGTATAAACCACCAGGGGATGTCGGAGAGGGCCTTAGTGAGATATACGGACCATGGGGATGTGGAGGTAGGTTAGATTCCGACATGTGGGCCAGAGGGATGTGCGGAAGAGGCCTCTTGGAGATGCGGCCTCCACAGATACGGGGTTGTGGTTGAGGAGCTGAAGCCGGTGAGAGGGCTATTGCGGGGATTTTGCCAGGTGTACACGAGCGTGACGGGGCATGACGCAGAGGGCGGCCATGTGAACTGGCTGCAGTGGCGAGATGGGGGGGCCAATCTGCGCACCCTCGGGACCAAGTTCAGCGAGATGCGGCACCTGGGGATTCTGCACCAGTGGTATACCTTGTGCACGGGGGTCGGCCTATTAGGCACCATGCTGCGGATACTGAAGCTCCTGGACTTCCACCCTGACATCGGCATGGTCACCCGCACCCTGCGCAAAGCCTGTGACTCCCGGCCGCCGCCCTGCCTCGCTGCCGCACGCATCCCCGCAGCACGCCGCATGCTTGATGCGCACTGCCAGCCCCATGCCTCCCTCACCCTCGTGTCTCACTGCGCCCCTCCTGCGCAACCTCCCGCGCGTGGCCGCCGCTTGCTCTCTGTGAGAGGCGTCTCAGGTCTCGGGGCCCAATTCGCAGCAAAGGGACGTCGGCAATGGCGAGATCCGCTAATCCGGATGGCAGCCTGGTCAGGCAACTGAGTATTGACCGTTGGATCGTTTGTGCAACTGCAATAGCGTCGGGTGTGAGTCATGACCCAGAGTTGGTTGGAACATAATTATTTCGGGGGAAGGCAGCGTTGTCACGCCGAAGGTGTCGGCCGCGGGTTGCCCCAGCAGATCATCCCACAAACGTTCTCAGCTCGTTGTAACAGACGGTTCCTGTGCATCTTAGTGCGCTCTGCTGCATCTTGAACCGCATTGTATTGTCCCATGCATGCACCAAACAAGCTGAATGGCAGATGGAAGGGCAAGTGCGAGTTCGATGTCTCCGAGAGGTGCCACATGTGTACAAGAAGCGAACAGACATGGATTTGGCCCGGTGCCTTTCCACTGGCCACCCGGAATCTCCAATTTGTTGCAGTGATCTATCTCAAGAATGTAAGCCCGGACTTAAGTATCACGTGCGCTGCCCGTGAACACAAGCCACGGCGTTCAACAGATGCGCCGCAGCGCGTCTTTTGGAGAGTGCG
Source organism: Cymbomonas tetramitiformis (assembly GCA_001247695.2). Taxonomy (NCBI): domain Eukaryota; kingdom Viridiplantae; phylum Chlorophyta; class Pyramimonadophyceae; order Pyramimonadales; family Pyramimonadaceae; genus Cymbomonas; species Cymbomonas tetramitiformis. The sequence continues at coordinate 102 of LGRX02009603.1, read as the reverse complement.
ACACAAACCACGGCGTTCAACAGATGCGCCGCAGCGGGTCTTTTGGAGAGTGCGACACAAACCACGGCGTTCAACAGATGCGCCGCAGCGGGTCTTTTGGAG